>PVKB01004106.1:0-159568 GCA_004027205.1 Ctenodactylus gundi
CTTTGTTATATATCTGTATACCACATTTTCTTAATTCATCTGTTGATGGTTTAATCTGTTATGAGTAGCAATGGTGTATAAGCTTGGGTAAGCATGTATGACTTTAATAGAATGTCTTAACTCTTGGGGGGAAATTACACAACAGAAATATAGCTAGGTCAAGGGGACTCTTTCCATTTTAAATTTTTGGAAATCTTCATACTGATTGCTGTAGTGTTTGCAGTAGTTTGCAGTCCCAACAACGTAGGTGAGTTCCTTTTTCCCCAAACCTTTGCCATCATTGTTGTGTTTTTGAGTACCTGGTGGTAGCCTTTCGTTATTAGAATAAGATGGAATCACATTGTTGTTTAGATTTGCGTTTCTCTAATGGTCAAAGATGTTGAATCCTCTTTCATATACTTAATAGCTGTTTGTACTTTTGAGAAGTATGTTTCCATTTTAGTTGTCCATATTTTGATCAGGTCATTTGTCTGGGGATGGTCTAGTTGTATTGAACTCTTTAATTGTAGATATTACTCCTCTTTCCAGGGTGTAGTAACAATTTTTTTTTTTTATTCTGGAGATTGTTTCTTCACTTGGTTGTTTCCTTTGGTGTGCAGAGGTTTTTAAACTTACCTTACTCTTTGAATTCTTGCTGTTGTTTCCTATGTAATTGGGGTTCTGTTCAGAAAGTCTTAGTCCATGATTGTTTTTCTGAAGTATTAATATCTATTAATCTTGTTTGTTATTTTATTATCTATCATATTTAGTCTTTGGTATCTAGGTCTTTGATCTAGTTTGATTTGATTGTAGTACAGTGTGAGATATATGGGCCTAGTTTTATGCATTTGCATATTGTGGAGAACCTTTTATCTAGCACTGTTTTATAGGGAGCTATCTTTTCTCCAGCTTATGTTTTTGGCCTCTTTGTCAAAAATCAGATTACTGGGGTTGTTTCTGCATATTCAGTTTAATCTCTTTTTGAGTAATGTGTCTGCTGTTTTTGAGCCACTACTTTGCTGTTTTTATTACTGTAGTTTTGTAACCTGAAACCAGAGATGGTGGTGCTTCCAAGTTTACTCTTGTTGTTTAGGACTACTTTACTCTCTTCTGATGTTGTGTAAATTTTGGAGAGGATTTGTTTCTAGTTCTGTGACTATAGATTCTGTCTATCTAGGATGGGGATATAGTTAAACTTTCTAATGTCATTTTTCAGTGTTACAGCTTTTACTGTAATTGTGTTTTTGCTTCCTTTGTTAGGTTAACTCATAGATACTTAATTTTTTAAAAGATAACATGAATTTTTTTTTTTAAGTCTTAGTATTTGAACCCACAGTCTTCATGGCACTGAGCTAAGTTCTCAGCCTGTTTTGAAAATTTTTAGACAGGGTCTTGGTAACTGCCCAAGCTAGGTTTGAACTTGTAATTCTTTTTCTTAGCTTGGAGTACTAAATTTACAGGTAAGTGGCCCCATACTTGGGGAATTGTTTTCTTGATTTATTTTTTAGTGGGTTCATTGTTGGTATACAAGAATGCTATTGATTTTTGTATACTTCCACTTTGCTGAATTTGTCTGTTCTGCAAATCTTTTGGTGGAGTGTTTGAGGTCTTTCTACGTAAAGGATCATGCCTGCTGTGAATTAGGATACTTTGACTTCTTCCTTTCCTATGTGTATTCTTTTTATTTCTTTCTTTTGCCTGATTGCTCACGCTAAAATTTCAAATATATTGAACAGGTGTGGTGAGAGTGGGTACTTTTGTTCCTCTTGTATCCTCTTGTTAGAGGAAATATTCTCAACTTTATCTCATTTAGAAAAAATGTTAGCAGAGGGTTTATCATATGGCTTTTGTGAGTTTCAGATAAAGTCCTATGCTCATTTTTGTCAGGATTTTTATTATAAATGGATGTTGGATTTTGTCAGTCTCTTTTCTGTGTCTATTGGGATAATCATGTGATATTTGTCTTTGTTTCTCTTCATGGTGTATTGTATTTATTGACATGTTGAACTCACCTTGCATCAGTGAGATGCAGGCAATTTGGTATTGACATGATCTTTTTAATGATTTGTTGCATTCTGTTTGCAAGTATCTTGTTGAGGATTAAGAAGATTGGTTTCTTTCATTGTGGCTTTTCTTATTTGGTAGAGTTTTTATTACTGCTTCTGTTTCATTGTCAGTTACTAGTTTATTGGAGGTTTTTATATCTTTTTGGTTCAATTTGGTTAATTTATATGCATTTAGGAATCCATTTCTCCTAGGTTCTCCAGTTTATTGAGTATAAATTTTAAAAATGACGTATAATATTTTGGATTTTGGCAGTGTTATTTCTTTATTTGCTTGTGATTGAATTGGTAACAATTTTTTTGTTTCCTTCTTTTGGTGAGTTTGGCTACAGCTTTATCAATCTTGTTTATGCTTTCTAAGAACTGTTTGGTTAATCCTTTGCATTAATAGTTTTGTCTCAGTTTTATTAATTTCTCGTATGGTCTTGTAAGTTTCTTTCCTTGTACTACTTTAGGATTTGAATTATTCTTGTTTTCATTGTCTTTAATGTAGTCAACTTTGTGAAAGTCTTTTAAAGTTCATTAAGCATTTTATTTGATTTTTTTCTCTTTAAGGTCACTGAACTTTGTATGGATTTGCTTATTATTTTCTAATTTGATTGCTTCAAACATTTTACCTATTTGGGTTTTTAGTTCTTTGTCTGAAACTTTCTCTGCTTCTGTGTTCTTGAGACCAGCTTTCAGGGAGTTAGTAGTTTTTGGAGGCATCTTAATGCCTTTTCAGATTTTTGTTGTTTTTGTGTTGAGGTTGAAGGTCAGTTAGTGCAGAAAATATGTATTACTGTGGTGGAGATTAGATTTTTTTTTCTGTTTGATTTAGCCTATGTCTGACTTTTTCTTTGGTTATGAATTGATCATGTACCTTTTTGTCCTACTCAGGGTGATAGGATCAGTCTTTGTCATTGTATTGCAAGGAGAAAATAACTACCAGTCATATCATTCCGTACAGAACTCCAAATATCAGTCATATAATTCAAATAATTTAACAATTTCACACTTTTTTCAGTAGCCTAGGAAGACATTGGAAATAGTACTCATGACAGATAGCTAGAATGTAGAGGATGAGGAAAGGAGAAAGGAAGAAAACAGTTCACAAACAATCAGAGAGGCAAAGAAAGATAACAGCAAATAGAAAGCAAGGAGAGGAATTTGCTGATATTACTGTTAATGTCGACAATGGAGAGAGTGACAAGTGGGAATTTGAACAATTTTCCTCAAGGTGAGGCAAAGGAAGAGGGATGGAAATGAAACCGGAGATTAGGAGAAACTGTTGGTAGATTGGAACCAGTTAATACTCTGATAGAAATCTCATGTTTGAATCCTTCATATCTACATTTGGTAGGGGTTAGCCTGACTTGACTATGAGAGATGCTATTTAAAATAAAGTAGTAATTCTTATTATTCATTTCGTATATACAGACACCTTACATTATATACCAGGTGAAAGAGATGAAAGAAGAGAAGAAATAATAGGAAAAAAGGAAAATAAAAAAATTATACACAAAGAAAGAAGAGTCTTCTCAGTTATGTTCATACTTCAGTCTGTTGTTGGCCAGCGTACTCTTTGCTCTTTCATAAACAGTGAAGAGACTTTGTCTTTAGCGTGGGAGGCTGAACTCCAGTCCCCTGTTATTGTGACAAAGGTGTGCTTCAAGTGGCTCACCTTCAGTGATTTGTTCTCTTGACTACCAGTGAGTGCAGGGGCCTAGACTGACTGACTCTTGCCCAGCCCTGCTTCTCGTTCTCTCTGTGGACAGAGCTGTGTTGGGTTTTAGCTGCTTTCCTATAGATGTGACTACTTTGAAGCTTTTTGTTGCTTGCAGTTAAATCATTAGTGTCAAGATGGGCTGAATAAATGAGTATGTTGCATGTGGTACCAGGATGCTTATGAGGATATGTATTTCCATCTTTTCTAGTTAATAGATTTAGATGAGGTATATTGGTCCATATATTGACTGTCGTCTGTAGACGGTAACGATTGTCTTCTCGTGTTCACTAAGTATTATTTGAACTTAAAAGTTCATATCTATATTTTAAAGTTCTTATATTTTCCTTAGCTTCCAGGAAAAAAGACAACTAAACTTTGGGTTCCAGATGAAGAAGTTTCTCCTGAGACAATGGTCAAAGTAAGTGTTGTGCATAGATCTGTTTGCTTTTAATATATTGAGTGTGTTGTAATATTACTGAAGGTGTTAAAACTTCTGCTTCTGTCACAAACATAAGGCTATTAAAATCATTCACATTTTTTCATGTTTATCATTTGGCGTGACTGGAGATTGAGCCCAGAGACTCACTGAACTATTCTTCTGTCCTTTTTCTGTTTTTAATTATGAGATAGAGTCACACTAAGTCACAGAGTTGCCCCCAGGCATGGCATGAACTTGAAACCTTCCTGCCTTGGCTACCAGGGCCACTGGGCTCACCTCTACTTGTAATTTCTTACACACCTTCTGGGTTGGATTTGTGTGTGTATGTATGTATGTTTGTGTTCCAAATTAGGAACTACTTTTTACTTTTAACATTATTCTGGCTTCAAGTTTTGAAATCTTTTGCAGCCCTGTAGAGCAGCCCTTCCTTTACAAACCATTGAACATTGCTGTCTCCTGAACTCCTTCTTTTCAGCTTTGGTATTAAGAACATTTGCAGGGTGGGGGACATTTCTCTGGAGAATAAACATCTTCAATTTAAAACATTTAAAATTATCTTGTATCTGTATAGATGGACTAATTCTTTTTTTTCCCCTCTCTTAAAATGCATCTTTTAGAATGTTTCCTGATTTGTTTGTTTGTTTGTTTGTTTGTTTTGTTTGAGACAGGGTCTCGTTCTGTAGTTCAGGCAGTTCCTAAACTCACTGTGGAGCCCAGGCTGGCCTTGGACTCAGGGCAGACCTCCTATCTCAGCCTCCCCAGTGCTGGGAGTACAGGTGTACACCACCATGCCTGGCTTAATGTGGTGCTGGGGAATTGAACTCGGGTACTTAGTGCTTGACTTAGTGCTTGCTGTTCAAGCTCAAAGAGCCCTCTTGATTTTTTTTTTTAAAGATTAATAATGGAAAGTCTTTTTAGCTGTAGCATGTCTTATTTGTTAATTTGTCTTTTAAATAGATTCAGGCTATTAAAATGATGGTTCGGTGGCTACTTGGAATGAAAAATAACCACAGTAAATCAGGAACTTCTACCTTAAGACTGCTAACAACAATATTGCATAGCGATGGAGACTTGACAGAGCAGGGGAAAATTAGGTATGCGATTGTTGTTTCAAGGTTCTTTTGAATCACACAATAATCTTAACTCTCAGTGTGTTAAATATTATAGTTTCTTTTTTAAAAAAATTGATACTGCTTTGTGGTGTGTATATTTTTTCTAATATTTTATACAGTGATTATTTTGCAATGATAGTGATGTGTCTAATACAGGATACTGTTCTCTTGTACATTGCAGATATTTTAAAAACAGATGCTTGCATTTTAGGGTATCTAATGTGTTAGCATAAGTGTATCAGTCAGTAACTGATGTTTAATTTTCGTGTTAAAGTCTTGGGAAAAATAGACTTGGTGCAAAGTATCTTAATCTATTTTAAAATATTAATTAAATGAAAATTTAAAATATACTTGGTATAAATAATTTCAATGTACACACTTTGTTGTTTTGTTCTATTTCACAGATATTATAAAATACAGGGGCCCATCTTTATTCATGAGTTTCATATCTATGGATTCCAGCAACTGAAAAAATAATTGGGAAAGAAAGGGGCATGGTGTTTGTTTATACTGAAAGTGTACAGACTTTTCTCACTTTGTCATATCCCAAGTAGTCTAATATAACAACTATTTACGTTGTGTACTGGATATTATCCGAAATGCAGACATCATTTAAGATACCTGGGAGGACGTGTGTAGGTTATATATAAATACCATCCCATTTTATACAAGAAATTTGAGTGTCTTTGAGATTTTGGTGTCTGGTGGGGATTCTGAAATCAGTTTCCTCAGCATACTCAAGGGAAACTGCATAGTGATTCAAAACAGGGATTTTACTTGGAGGAAAGTGTCCTTTGAGTAATGAAATGAAGAACAAACAAAAAATCTGCAGAAGTTCACTGGATTAATTAGAAATTCTAAGGGCAAGTGTATAGGAAGCATCTCTTTTGTCCGTATTTTCTGAGGAAAGCATCCAACTGCTATCTTGTACTCTGTGAACTAAATACCTACTAAGTTACCAATTACTAGTCACTCGGAATATTGCCATTGGTAAACTGTCAAGTACTTTTAGGACATTTCCTGCATCTTCAGAACCTTGTTAATGTTGGCTTGTGCTCAGAATTTTCACATAACCTTTAGAAAGATTAACGAAGAGTTCTACACCAACTAGATCACTGAATTTTACAAGACTTCTTTTCTTTAAATCCCCATCAGAGCTACGTATGTGATAGACATAGAATTATATAAATTTTGAATAATCTCATGCTATGAAACTGTAGTGGAGAGTCCTAATTAGGGAGTTTGATCTTTCTCCTTTTTAGTCCATGATGTCTGTGTTCCAACTATGAGGAAGGACTGTTCAGATGTATTTACTACTCCAGAATTCTGTGACATGTGTTTGCAGCATTTTTTTTTAAATTTAAAAGTAATTTTTTTTGTAATTAAAAATTAAAAGTAATAATGATTTAACCACTACAGCTTCGTTTATTGTACTCTTTTTTTTTTTTTTTTTTTTTGAGATAGGGTCCTGCTGGTAGCACAGGCTGGTCCTGAAGTCACTATATGTACTCTAGACTGGCTTTGAACTCAGAGCAGTTCTCCTGCCTCAGCCTCCTCAGTGCTAGGATTACAGGCCTGCACCGCCATGCCTGGCTTTATGTGGTGCTGGGGAATTGAACTCAGGGCTTCACACTTGCTAGACAAGTGCTTTAACCTCTGCTATTTTTCCGCTCCTGTACTTCTTTCATGTTTAGTTTAGTGCTTGTGGTTGTTATATTATTAGCATGTAAGAACATATTTAGGCCTGTTATCTCCAAAAATATTTGTAGTTTAATAATTAAAACTTAGCAAGTAAACATACCAAAAAAGTCTACTAAGCTTGCCAAAGAGCAGTTTTCTGTAGGATAAGAAAGTCAAGTGATTTCTGTGATGGCTAGGACAAGCTTAGATTTAAGGGAAGGATTTTGGATAGTTATTAGACATCATGATCTGATTTTAAGTAATCAGAGATGGTGCTCAATATCACTATTTGTCATGTAAGTCTGTTCAATCTACTATAACAGAATGCCAGAATACCACAGATTGAGTAGCATATAAGCAACTGAAACTTACTTCTCTCGGTTGTGAAAGCTGGAAGTTAAAGGTCAGGATGCCAGTATGCTTGGGGTTTTGGTGAAAACCTGGACACAGGGGCCAGACTTCAGACTTCTTACTTCGTCTTCACCTGGAAGAAGGGCAGACAAATACCCTTATGCCCCGTGACCTAAACACACTGCATTAAGATTTCAACATGTAAATTTTGAGGAGACAAAAAGATCCGTAAAAATTATAGCATTGTTTGCTTTTTTCTTTCAGAAGACTATTTGAAAAATTTTATGTACAAAATAGGAATGATTTTATGTACACACTTTGACATCTTACCTATGTTCTTTTTGTTTACTTATTTTTCAGTAAGCCCGATATGTCTCGTCTAAGACTTGCTGCCGGGAGTGCTATTGTAAAGCTGGCACAAGAACCTTGTTACCATGAAATCATCACATTAGAGCAATATCAGCTATGTGCATTAGCTATCAACGTAAGGAAATTGGCTTTAACAGATAAGAGTTTATATGGTCTTTGAATTTTTGGAGAAAAAATTTACTATGATAACCTAAGATCAGAATTTTGAATGTCTTTTTGTTTTTGAAAAATTTGTGCAAGAGAAACATTTCAGAGGTCTAAAATTGTCATTTGAATTTGATGTTACTAACTCACACTAGTATGGTCAGTTTGTTAACCACAGTACTAGCTTACAAAGTTATCACACATACTAAATTAGCCCTTACTGAGCCATTGCTAGTAGGGGAAGTACAAGGACAGGTGCATCCTAGCCTCTGATCACAATATTTTCATCAACTGATTAATATACAACCTTTTTTATGTGGGTTTTGCTAAAAAGCACTTTGTTTAATACATATATGCGTAGCTGTTTGGTCAGTGTTGAACGTGTATCCAACAGTGTGTGAACAAAGCTTATTTGGTGCAACACAGGCGCCTTAGGTGCTTAGAAGCACTAGACAGAGCTTCATTATTCTGCTTGGGAACTTTGAAGAACAGAATTACCATTAGCGACAAAAATGTGGAAAGTGTGGCACTACATAGATCACAGAAAGTACCTTTATTATAAAGTGTGAGTTGAACTAGGAGGGCAAATAGCCCTCCTGGCCTCTGTGTGGGATATGGTATCAGGCTACTCATTTGTTGCCTGCTTGGAACATTTACTTGCTAATGACCATAAAACTACTGCAAGTATTGATTTTTGAGCTTACAAATAAATTTAAGTGAGTAGGCAAATTGTTAAATATGGAATCTATAAATATTGAAGGTTGACTATATTTAATTCTTAAAATGAAAAATACAGAAATTTATAGTTATATAAAGACACTTCAGTGTAAGAGCATTCCTTATTAGTTAAAATTTCAGACTATGAAAGTGATACCTATGAATTCATATCCCAGTTGTGTGGGTTTAATATAGTAACTTTACATTTGAACCTTGCCACCTTAGGTATTTTTAGCACAGAAATAATTAAAGAAAAAGGACTTTGATAATAGTAAATATGTTGCATGTTATTCTATGATTTTTTTCCCCGTGGTTTTGCTAGTCCTTTAAACCACATGCCAACTCCTTTTTTTTTTTTTTAAACCTCAGAGATCAATAAATAGTTTACCCTGATTTCTTACGGTGTATGTTTTGGCATTTGCTTTTCTGGCTTTCCACAAATTCCCTGTTGAAGTCCTCCGGTTCTTTAGATAGCATGTACATTGTCCTTCATACATTATTTGACACAGCTTATTGTTCTATTATTGTTGAAATTTGCCTATTTGGTTTCATTCTCTTGATTTTTGTCTTCTCTCATTATAGTTTTTGGCTTTTCTTCTTTTCCTTTAAATCTTTATGTTCTTTGTTGATCTGTCCCTGCTCCTCCACTTACACATTATTTTTTTTGTCCATCTCATCATCTGTATATGTGGCCATGGTACTAGCAATATTGTTTTTTTTTTTCAAGTCTCTAGTTGCATTTCACATCCTAAATAGAAAATTTAAACTTTTATGCTCTGTAAATAAAGGAGTAAACTCTTAATTCCCAATCTATTCCCTCTTGCCATTTCTCAATGTTAAAATAAATATTAGATTTAGATTTTAAAACATGGTATATATTTGATTCTTTGTTTGTTCTCTGTGATGTTGTGAAAATCTAAATCTACTTTGCACAGTCTTTTATATTTTCTTAGCCATTCTTTTTGTTGCAACTATCATTCATTCTCACCAGCACTGTTGTGAGACTTTTCTGTGCTGTTGGATAAATTTCCTGCGTCACAGTTTTGACTTGGTTATTGTCCTATTCAAAAATTATTAGGGGCTCATATTTGTTTTTAGAAATTACACCTATTGTTTATCTTGAAGTCAAGTCCCTTTGTTTGGACTCTGATATCCACTCAAAAATCTGATTTAGTACAGTACCCTTATTTTGTACACTAACATTTACTTACATTTATTTTAGTGAACCTGGGTAATTTTTGTTAAATGCCTTGTATTTTGCCATCTACATTTGTTTTGTCTCATTTCTTCATATCTGTATCTAGTCCTTTCTTCAAGTCAAGCTTCAAACGTAAGATTCTGATTCTTTTATTACATACTCTCTTTTTAATTCCCCATTTGTTTTATCTACGGTCCTCTTCTACATAAAAAATCTTGTGCTTTATCTATTAATATACATGTAAGTTATTTTTCTTACTGTAGTTAAGGCTATTAAAGGATAGTATTGAATTTGGAAGACCTTGTCACATATTTGAATGCACAAAAGATTCAATAATAACAAAACAATGTAATTTAATAATTATTTAGCTATTTTAGAATGTATTCAGTTTGAAAAATTTGCTCTGTACTGTGTACTATGTATGGTTTTGTTACAAAGGTAAGTCATAGCCACAGTTTCAAAAAGCTAGCAGCCTCCTAGGAGAATAGCAGAGTTAAGTTGTGCAGAATAATTGAGCTATTGACACTGTGCTTAAAGTAGTTTTGAGGATAATTTGTAATAGACAAGACCTCTAAAAGTGAATTTTCTCAAGATGCAGACTGAAATTAATTTCATAGTGGTGAATGCAAGATTTGATTGGGACTGTGTCTTGGAGGAAAAATTTTGTAGTATTAGATCTTCCTTTTCTTTTTTTCTCCATTCCCCTCTCCCTACCTCATTTGTTTAATTCTGTTGTTCCTCTTCTATTCTATTTCTGTTTATTTTTTGAGACCAGGGTCTTGCTGTGTAATCTAGATTGGCCTTAAACTCAATTATGTAGCCCAAGCTGGCCTTAAACTTCCCTGATTCTTCTGCCTTCGCCACCAACTTTTCTTTTGTCCTTTTTTCTTATATTTAGGTCGTTACTTGTAAGAAGCATAGCAATGGAAGTATCAACCCGAGGATTTCTTTTTTTTTTTTTGGGGGGGGGGGGCATGTTTTTAATACAGTTGTGTTACTCTCCTTGTAACCTCACATTTAATAACACTCAAAAGGATAATCATTTTTGTAGAAAAAAATTGGAAGACTTCCTCAGTTCTCAGTAGCACTTTTTTTTTCAGATGACTTTCTTGAAGTACTTGTTATTCTTGTGAATTTTTCTTGTCAGTTGTTTGTATTGTCTTACCTGTGATTTGGCAGTTTTTCAGTGACATTTTAATGATTGTTGGTAAACACTACTTTTGCATTAGTTCACAGATTGATGTTATTGCATTCTTGGGATTCTGAATGATTAGTGAGAGGACAAAACACTATCTTGGTTGGGGAAGTGTATGAGATAGTGATATTTGAATAGAGATTAATAAGTGACTAATCTGTGTTTGTGAATGTATATGTCATGTTGAATTTTATTTTTGTAATCCTTACCTTGTGCACTGGAGATTGAACCCAAGGCCTTCACATTGAACTACATCCTCATCCCTTTTTAATTTCTTTTAAAATTTGAGACAAGGTCTCACTAATTTGCCCAGGCTGGACTTGAACTTTGAATTTTCCTTACTCAAGCAGTTTTTTATTTGGATATTTTCATAATAATGTTATATGTATTCCTAACATTTATCACATATTTCTGTAATACAGATACAAGGTCTCCCATTTATGTAATACATTATATATAATAAAATAATATTAACATTTTTATACTTTTGTGAAGTACAGTGTATATATAGTACAAAATAGAAAGCATAACAAATAAACACATGCATACTTCTAACTATTTTGTTGCATATGAGGGTAAATGAATGAAATTTTTGTGAAACTGAGGCTAATTTTTTGAAAGCAGATAGCTGGTATTAGAAGATGCTGAAATTTAAAGAAGGTATACAAAATAAGACTTTAAAAAGTCAAGATAATGTGGCTGAGGTTCTTGTCTTCAAGGAATTGGCAGTGGATGGATAAAACAGATATTTAAACTCTTAAAAATGTTAAACTAAATGGTATGCTGGAAATGTGCACAGAATGCTGGGAGAAAATAGGTGGGTACCATGTATAGGTAAGACAGTGTATCTGAAACAACATTCTGGTTTCTGAAAAGCGCGAGATATTTTTAAGAATGGAAAAGAAGTCTTAACATCTGTAATATGTAAAGAACTGAAAAAAAATAGACTCCCTTAAAATGAAAGACCCAGTCAAAAAAACACACAACTGGAGTGAATAGATATTCCTCTAAAGAAGAAGTACAAATGATTTATAGTATGGAAATCACTATGGAAACAGTATGAATTCTTCAGAGAACTGAAAATAGAAATTCCATTTGACACAACTTATACCTTTTTGGGATATCTTTCTGAAAGAAATAAAGCTATCGTATTACATTGATACATACTCATGTTTGTAGCAACACAACTTATTAAATAGCTAAATCTTGGAAGTAACATATGTCCATCAACAGGTTAAAAAAAGAAAATATGGTATATAAATGCAATCGAGCATTACTCTGCCTTAAAGGAGAGTAAATATGAGCCATTTATTGGAAAGTGAGTGTACCTCAAGACCATTGTGATAAGCAAAATAAATACCTGACACAAAAGGTTAATTATTGCATGGTTTCTCTTTTATGAGAAACCTGAGATATAAGTAATAAAAAATGTAAAAGATGATAGGAAACTGTGTGGAAAACTTTGTGAAGATGGGAAGGGAATCTGGGAAAGACAGAGATAGGATGAGAAGTAAAAAGGACTAAAAGTATAGTATGTATATGTGTCAATTCACCAAGTTGAAGATAATTATTGTGTAGTATAATCATTAATAATAATTGTGGGGGAAAGTGTGAAAAGAGTGGGGAGAGTAGGAATGGATATTTCAAGAGAAGAGAGTTGTATGAGGTAAACAGGCTGTTTGTTGTGTTTTTGTTTTTGTGGTGCTGGTCATCAAACCCATAACCTTGCACTTGGTAGGCGAGTACTAGACCACTTTATTTTAAAAAATACCTTAAAGTTTGGATGGATTTTTATTTGCTGGTTTTACGAATACATTTAGTATATTCTAATACACATAACTGTTGTCCATGTGCCTATAACCATTAAATTAACTTGAGCCACAGCATCTGTGTTATGGACAAAGAAATGGTAGTTGTACATAAACTTGCTGTTGTTTCTCTCTCTCCCTACTTGATACAGTGTATTTCGTAGTTGTTTTGAAGTTGCTATTTATTCCTTGTTTCCATGTGGATAGTAACTGGACTAATTCTATCTTTTCAGGATGAATGCTATCAAGTAAGACAAGTGTTTGCTCAGAAACTTCATAAAGGCCTTTCCAGATTACGACTTCCTCTTGAGTATATGGCAATCTGTGCACTTTGTGCAAAAGATCCTGTAAAAGAGAGAAGAGCTCATGCTAGACAGTGCCTGGTGAAGAATATAAATGTAAGACGAGAGTATCTGAAGCAACATGCAGCTGTTAGTGGTGAGTACATGGGAGAATGAAAAGTTCTCCACCCAGCCAGTTTCAGTTTTACAGAATATGAAATACTACTGTTACTATTCTAGTTGACATTTTTCAGTCACTGTTTTTCATTTAATATAAAGATGATTTAAAATATAAATGCATAGTTCTTAATTTCAGTCTGTCTCTCTGTGTAAGTGGCTAAAGGGCCAAGGAAGAAAAGCAGTAACACTACAAGTACTTTTAGCAGAACAGTGAAATTTGTGCATTTGTGTAGAAATTGGAAGTGCTGTGTTTTAGTTTTAAAAAGCCCAAGTCCTTGCTCTTTGTTCTCACCTGTAGCAAGCATTAAGGCCAGGTGCTTGCATGCTTGCTTTTCCATCTACTCACTCCATCGAGGTTAGTTAGTATGCCTCCTGAATTCTGTGATTTAACAGACAGCATTAATAGTTACTCATTTATCAAAGTCAGAAATCAGAGGCATTCTTTATACCTTTTCCTCACTTATCAGTACCATATCCTATTATTTTTTCCTCTGAGATGTCTTGAAAATCTGTTTTCTACTGTTATGTCCTTACTGCTCCCTTCTTGTAAATGTTGTTCAGCCTCGTCCAGCCTGTACCCCAACCCTTTGCTGTCAGAATTATCTTTCTGAAACAGATCTGATCGCATCACTTCCTAGCTTAAAATGTCATGTAGGTTCTCTGCTGCTTGTGTGATAAAGTAGAAACGTTTTATCATGCCTGTGTAGTTTGCTCTCAGCCTGAGTTTCAAGTATTCTATCACTTCCCACTATAAACTCTATGTTCCATGTACTTTGGATTACTTGAAATTTGTGCAGCTATTTTTTCTCTGTTGTCAGCTTTGTCTGGAAATTGCCTCCCCCTTCCTAACAAATGAACAAAACTAGCAGGCATGCTTTATACTTTTGAAATAATTTAAAATGTTTGGTTGTTAGAGCATTGCTGTGATCTCTTTCTTTTAACCATGGAAAAAGCGGAGGCTGTGTAGTCGCCTCCCACCTCTGCAGTTTACTTCTTGTTGTGCATGGGCAGCTGTTTTTGTTTTTTGTTTTTGTGTGTCTTTCCTTTTTTCTTTTTCTTTTTTTGAGTCAGGATCTAGCTCTGTAGTCCAGACTTGTCCTGAACTATTATGTAACCCAGGTTGGCATAGAACTCATGACAGTCCTCCTGCCTCAACTTCTGAAATGCTGAGATTTGAGGTGTGAGCCATCATACCTAGCTAGTGTGTGTTTCTGTGGGATGAACCTGGAGTCTTAGGAGTCTGAGGCAGCTGATCGAATCACTGAGCTACACCCCAAACCCTTGGGCAGGTCATTTAAACCATGCCTTAGTTTACCTATTAGTAAAGCTGTTACAACAATACACTCATTTCTTATGATTGTTGTGAGGATTTAAGGAGTTAGGTACATAAATCATCTGAAAAAAATTAATGACTTGAAGTCATTTGTATAGAAGTCATGTTAGCTGTCTTTGTTTTGGGTCACTTTTTATGTTGAAGATAGTGTTAAAGATCTTCATTTATGCCTTTCTAAGCGTTCTTTACCTAGTTTTCTTCATCTTTTTTTCCCCTAAGAATGATAGCCCTTCATTTAGAAACAGGATAGAATGGTAAACGCTGCCACTGTGTGGGAGGAGGTCATAAGTGGGTTGCTCCCTTCATCTTTATATTTAAGTTCTTCAGCAAGAGAAAGAAAATTTGCTGCTTTATTAATACATATGGTTATACTCCAGGTATAACATCTGATTTTAATTTTTATTTTGAGTATAAGAAATGTAGCTGGACATGTTTAGAAAATGAATCTCATTTTTGTATGCCGTTTTTAAAAGCAAGTTAGAATTATCTTTCTGACATCTGCAACAATTTTACTGATACTAGTCAACATATAAAAATACTTGAATTTAAATGAAAAAGTTTTTTGTTATTGAAAATGTAAAAAACCCCATTCTTTGTGTACATTCTGTTCTGTTTTTCTGTTACAAATAGCATAACCCATTCCTTCCTGTTTTACGCTGTAGTGACTTTAGAAAATTTACTAGAAGGTTTCATTTTTTCCTAGGAGCTTATGAGATATTGTTAAACACAGGGTTGCTCATAATATCAGAAAAAATAGATCTTAACTTTCTAAGTCTTGACTGTGGTATATATGAGTCACTTTTCCCACATGCATTTGAAAGTAGAAATGGTTGTCCTTATAGCTTGTTAGTAGGCTCTTTCATGCTAGATGTGATAAGTGAATGTATAAATTTTGTCATGTTCCTCAACACAGGGTATTTCAGTTTTTTTCTGCCAGTCATATATGATCAATTATTGGAATGCAGGAAATATAGTATGAAAGAGAGTGTAAGATTTGATTTTCTAACGTGGATGTTTCCTCTCTCTCCTTCCTTCTTCCTCCTCCTTTTTTTCTTTTACAGAAAAATTACTGTCTCTTCTACCAGAGTATGTTGTTCCATATACAATTCACCTTTTGGCACATGACCCAGATTATGTCAAAGTACAGGATATTGAACAACTTAAAGATGTGAAAGAGTAAGACTTTTTCCATCCCACTTTTTGCATTTTTTAAAAGTTGTTTTTTCTCTTTACTGTGATAATAGGATCTCATTTATAATTAGTTTATTGATATATTTCACTTATTAGATATATTTCACTTATTAGGAGTTTGTTTCTTGCTCTTAATGTCTTTTTCATATCATCTCTTCACATTACATATGTAATTTCTAAAACTTAATTTAGCATAATTGTTCTGCTTTTAGGTCTAGACCTCTACACTTCTGGTTTCTTTTCTATGGAAGTTATTCATGAATAGTTTTTACGCTAGCTCTGTGTTTTCCTACTTCCTTCTGAAACTCATGTGAAGTGAAAGACATTTTTCTCTGAGGTAATTCTTTTCCTCTGTAGAAAGAGAGTCTTAATTTCATAATGGGCCAACTTTATAACCAGGGAAATATTCCCACTCAATGGCTTCATTGGCAATTCTCTCATTAGAGTTTATTACATTTGCAATTATTTCAAAATTTATTGTTAAGAAACTGCAAATGCTGCATATGTCTGCATATAGATACAGTGATAGAGAAGTCTTAAGATGATGAGTGTGATTCTTTTAAATGTGCTTGAATTCTTGGTCCTCTTTCTGTTTTATTTTAATAAAATACAGCCTTTGTGGTTTTGAATCAATTAAATTATTATTTCTGTAATAGCTTAGTGAAGGAAAATAATTCTTGGTGTTTTAACTCATAGAAATATTTTATAGTTTAATATTTGAAGTGTCTAAGGAGAAAAATACCAGTAACTTCTAATGGCAAGGAAAAAAGCTTTTTTGCATTCTGTCTTTGCCATAATTTCCACTTCTATAAAACAAACAACAATTCCCTGAAAATGAATTCTGTGTTAATTATGACTTAGAAAATTTCAGATTTCTTTCCTTATCAGAAAACATGGGGTTTTCAGTAGATAAAATGTACTTTGGAATTATGTAGATAATTTTGGCGGTCTTCCTAAATTTCCCCAAGGAACCATGGCTAGTCACAGAGCTACTCCAAAAGAAATTCTTTTGTACCTGAGATTCTGAATATTATTTTTTCTGTTGCAAGATATCTTCACATTTCTCTTTCTCTTTGCATTATTTTTTTCTTTGTACATAATTTATAACTGTGTTTCTTCTGTGTATACCATGTGGATACAAAACACTTTTTGTTTTTTTTCAATAGAATTTTGTTGTTAAAATTGGGTTACTAAACTTTATTTTTAATTTCTCACATGAAGCAAGGACAGTGTATGGGTATCAGCCATGGTCTATGGTCTTTTCCTTCCTTGAAGACTTCCTATCAGGACCTTATGGCAGCTTTTTTTTTGTGTGGGAGAGGGGTGGAGACAGGGTCTCACTCTGTAGGCCTAGCTGGTCCTGAGCTCACTGTGTAGCCCAGTCTGGTCTTGCACTGACGGAAGTCCTCCTACCTCAGCCCTCCAAATGGTGGGATTATAGGAGTATGCTAACACACCCAGCTTTGAGTCAGTGTTGAGTATTTGAGGTCTTCTTGGTCCATGGCCCAAGTACTCCTTTATGAAGTCTTCCCCTTTTCCCATAGCATGGGGTTAAGGTCATTTCATTCTTTCTACCCTTTGTTTCTTTTAAAATTTTCCTTCCTGGGAAATACAGTGAGACTTTATGAAGGTCTCGTGAGCTCCTATCTGTATTGCTGACCTAGTATGATTATGTTATGTGTGATATAAGCCTCTTATTTGCAGTTCTTTTTAGTTTATAGCTTTTTAGGGGGGAAGTTTTCTTCCTTCTGGGGTTATAATCTAGCTTTGCCATGATTTATATTTAGAACTATTGTACTTGTCTAAAAAAAGGATTTTTTTCTTCTGTATCTTTTTTTTAGATGTCTTTGGTTTGTCCTGGAAATATTAATGGCTAAAAATGAAAATAATAGTCATGCATTTATTAGAAAGATGGTAGAAAATATTAAACAAACAAAAGATGCCCAAGGACCAGATGATGCAAAAATGAATGAAGTATGTAATTCTTTTAAATAATTACGATTCTGCATCCATTTAAACATTTGGGTGTGGGCTGTGAAACTTCTGTATCTCCTGAAACTATTTTCTGTTACAACAATGTCACAAACATACACTGATAAATATGAGATAAAAAGTATTAAGGTAATCACTATTACTGTTATAAAATTAGTAAATATAGTAGAAGTAAACTAGTAAGAACTAGTATAAACTATAATGCTCATATTGACAATAGCTTTCAGTAGTTTACTGTTTAGACTTGAATGTTCTCAAGTTACTTCTAACTTGGAGTCTAGGGTGCCAACTTAAGTATCTAAATTTTTAAAAATTGCATTACAGAAATTGTATACTGTGTGTGATGTTGCCATGAATATCATTATGTCCAAGAGCACCACGTACAGTTTGGAATCTCCTAAGGACCCAGTACTGCCAGCTCGCTTTTTCACCCAACCTGACAAGGTAGGTTTTTTTATGCTTGCGTATGTAATGTGAAATAAGATATTTTTTCAGGAGTCAGTTTTGGTATGGTCTGGGCCAGTCTCAAGAGCTAGCACATTACTTAAATAGTGTAAAAAAATTGCCATAATATTAAAAAATGTGTTTTAAAGTTAAAGTGTGGTCCAAATAGAATATAAAAATTTAGTTTAGTTAGGATGATCTAGAGTTTGTCTTAAGAATTTGAAGCCATCTAAGAACACAGGCGAATTATTTGTGTGTGTGTGTGTTTTTTTTTTTTTTGAATCAAAAGGATTTGTGAGTTTAATGGCCATTGATCCAAAATAGGGGGGTTGGGGGGTGGGGTGGGATATTGCTAGAGATGCAGTTTGAAGTTACAAGCCTTTGATTGAGATTTTAACTGGTGTGAGAAAATGTGCAGAGAACAGACACTGGAATAGGCCTAGGACTATCCAGAAAACTGAAGCATCCCATGAGATGTAGAAAGTATTTTCTGTAGTTCCTTTTGAAGATTCCTAATTTATATAAGTATGTTGTGTGACTATAAGTCTAAGAACCACTTGTTAGGAGGATAAGGAGTGATGTTGATTTCACTCCCTGCTTGGAGGCAAGTAACTTTGAGCACACAGATCTGGCTAGGCCAAAGCAGCCACACTAAAGAGAAGCAGTTTCACCCTTCATATTAGGGTTTAAATGTTTTACCAGCTGTCTCAGGACTATTTTTTTTTTTTTTTGAGAAAGGTTTTGCTTTGTAGTCCAGGTTGTCCTGAAATTAAAATGTAGCCCTTACTGACCTTGAGCATACAGCAGTCTTCCTACCTCAGCCTCCTGAGTGCTGGGTTTACATGTACCACCATACCTGGCTTGTCTGTTGCTGAGAAATCAAACTCAGGGCCTTACACTTACTAGACAAGTGCTCTAATCTCTAAAATTAGTTTCAGGCTAATTTTTAAATTGGTAATTTTGTATGGCCTTCACATGATGCCATAAATATCTGAATGGCCATTGGCAGAAAATAGATCCTCTGCTCTTGCTATAGGGCTGTTTTTAAGCATCACGGTAACAGGAGTAGATGTGTACTCATCTCTGGGGAGTGTTACTGCAGAGCGTGTGTTTTCTGATTTAGCCTAGAGCTTTAGCATATTAAAGCTTGAATATCTTTTATTATTATTGGAGTTGGTATGTTACTAGTTTTAGTTCATTATAGAAATTTTAATCAGTGACTGGCATTTTGTGTTTCAGCTGATAAGTTTAAATAAATAGGTACTTTAAAACAAAAATCTTTTTTATGCTTTACTGGCTTTTGACTACTTTATAATGCAGTGTTTTAATACGCTAACCACTTCTTTTTCCTTTGTTTGTAGAATTTTAGTAACACTAAAAATTACCTGCCTCCAGAAATGAAATCGTTTTTCACTCCTGGAAAAGTATGTCCTAAGAATCATTTAAAGTTTTGATAGTTTACTTTCATGTGATTATTGACCTAGTTGTGCTGTTATTTCTTTAAAAATTTGTGCACTTTAGGATAGGCAATATAATTAGGTATCTTTCATTTACTAATAAGAAGCAGTTCAGTGTATATACCATTGAGTTGCAAGTTGAGATACATTGATTCTTAGGCTTTTTGTCCTAATGTCAAAAAAAAATATTAAGGAGGCATCATCTCATGTGCTTCCTTAGGAAGAGTCTTTGTCTAATTTAGTTATTGACAAAACATATTATTTGTTCTCACATTCTTTGTAAAAACCTTTTCCTTCAACTGCTACACTGTGTATATAGTTTTTAATTTGTGCAGGTGATCATCAATTTATAATCCATATTTGGGTTGATAACTGGTACTTTTTTGTGATTTGTATGTAAATACTGACATAGATGCTATTTATGGTTCTTAACATGTTAGCTTCGTTTTTGGTCTTAATGAAATAGAAAGACACGCATTTTTCATTTCAGCCTAAAACAACAAATGTCTTGGGAGCTGTTAATAAGCCACTTTCATCAGCAGGCAAACAGTCTCAGACCAAATCATCACGAATGGAAACTGTAAGCAATGCAAGCAGCAGCTCGAATCCCAGCTCTCCTGGAAGAATAAAGGGGAGGCAAGTATATAAAGAAATTAGACAAGGATATGAGATATAAAATAATACAACTCAAAACGGTATAGTAAATAGAGATTCATGTATTGTTTTCCCCATTGCTATGGGGAATTATTGACAAGTGTATATTTATTTGCTCAATAATTCCCAATGCACACTTCATCTTAGCTTGTCTCACTTGAACTTGGGGTGATTTGGGCCCACATACATGACAGATTTCCAGCCTCATTGTCTAGCACTGGTAACTGACGCTATGTCTGTACGTGGATTATGTAGTCACTAAAAATGATGACATCTGGGCTACTATGGCAGAGCCTTGTTAATAGATTAATGCATAAAAATGGCAGTGTATAGATCAGTGTTATGCTCTCTTTGTTTTGAGAAAAGATTTATATTCACTTTTGTTTGTACATGCATAGAAAGTTTTTGGAAGAATCCTCAGTCTTAACAGTGTTTATGATAACCTGATAGAGGAGGAGGAACATTTTGCACTATTTGGTACAGTTTAAATTTCCCTTCATCAAGTATATGTATAAATATTCGTTTGTTTACAAAAGAGAAGAAGGAAAAAGATAATTCATCCTTACTCTGGCCTTAGCCCAAGTGTTTAGGACCTGTTCGTTAGCAAATGAGGACTACTGTGAAGGGCTAAACTGCCACTGTGTATTTTTTGCTATGTTTTCAGAAAAAAATTTCTTTTGCTTTATTTATCTGTCTCTTGCTTTATTTATAAACGGTCAGTAAAGAAGGAAAGATATATATATATATATATAGTGTTTATTAATTTTCTTGTAATGAAGAAATTGTGGAATGACATATATCGCAGTAAAAGTGGAAGAAATATTGTAATCATAACTTTGTCTTTTGTTCTAGATTCCTGTTTAGCTCTGTTATTGTAGTCAGATGCTTAACTGATTCCCGTTACATCAATTAAATATTTTCTAGTAGATGGTCTCAGAACTAACATGATCATAATTCTTCTCATCAACTTATTTTGTTCTTTCCCCCATTTTTATTAACATATATGTGGATACATAGTATTTACAATGAACTTGAATATTTTGTGCACATATATATCACAACAACTTTACAATCCCTGCCCATTTTTGGCCCTTGCAACATCAGCTTATTTTCTGAGTGACTGATTTTTCTTCATGAACTTCTTGTTGTGACCAAAGATGAGCTAGTTCATTCCGTCACCTAGACCCTAGAGCCTCAAAATTGTCTAACTCCTCCATCTGTATTCAGTATATATTGAATATATTGTTAAGTTTTCTCATTCTTCCCCCTTGCAATGTTCGATACTTCTCTTTTTTTGCTATCATCATTTAGTTCTTTGTGTATTGTGAATTATGTCATTTATATATGTCATGTCATTATTAGATAATATTTTTAAAAATACAGCTGTTGTCATCTTACTTCATTATTCAAATATCTTAACCCCTCTTGTTTGCTTTTAAGATAATTATAGTTTAGGGCTGGGGTTGTAACTCAGTGATTAGAATGCTTGCCTAGGAAGCGTGAGGCCCTAGATCCCAAGTTCAGTCCTCTAGTGTCTCATAATCTGGGCATGGGAAGATGAGGCAGGAGGATTGCCATGAGTCTGTGGCCAGCGTGGGTTACATAGTGGGTTCAGGACCCAACCTGAACTACAGAGTGAGACCCCTTGCTCAAAGAAAAAAAAAGTGTGTGTTTCATAGTAGTTTGATCTTGTTACTCAACATAAGTGTATCTTCTTAATTTTTATTGTACTTTTCCAATATTTTTTAAACTTTCGGTCTCTGGCCCATCTGTATTATCCTCTCTCCTTCTGCCTCCATCCCTTGTAAGATTATTTGTAAGGAAATGAGCTGGCTGTGTTTGAGAGGCCGTCTTGACCAGAGAGGAATGAGGGGAAAATGATAAGAGGTTCAGTTGAGAGGTTGCCAGCATATGTTTGGATACTGCAAGCCATTATTTTGATGCTAGATCCAAATAGCTTAGTGGATATATTGCTTGTCAGCACTCAATGAATAGAGTATTTAAGGATATGTCCTAAAAAAATACCTGAATAGAGGGTGATTTTACTGAAATGAAGAAGCCTTGAGGAATAATGGGCTATATGTGTTTTATAGGTAGGAGTGTGAAAAGAGGAATGTTGAAATGTAGGCTTTATTAAAAGTTCAAGTACCTAATAGAAATTAAGGTAAAGTATTGAGTAGACAATTGTATACCTGGATTTACAACTCAGATGAGCTGGGCCAGAGGTTAAAGATTCAAGGTACAGTTAGTAGTTTTAAGAAGCCAGTTTTTTAAAAAAAGGCAATAAAGATGAGACATATTGTTGGACATTTTTAAATTTGTGGGAGCATGTGTTCTTCGTTCACTTAGAAGATATTTACTGTGTACCTGTTCTATGCTAGGGACAGATTTAAAAGCTTAGTTTATGCTGGTATAGGAATTGACAAAAGATATGTGCTTGCATTTTAACATGGGAAAGTAGCTATTAAAAAATAAACATAATAACTTAGTGTGTTAGAGGGTATTGAGTGCTGCAGAGAGGAGAAATGAAAAAGGAATGAGCGGCACAGGAAGGGTGTGTTGTAGGTCGGGCCATTCTAACTTATTAAGATAAATGATTTTAATAGAATTTGTTTTAAAATGACTTAGAAAAGATAAACTGACCTGGTGATTTGATTCTTTACTATATTAAATGAGCTTTTGATTTGGTACTACTTTGATCAATTAAATTGTTCATCTTAAAAAGGTTGAAGCTGCTCTTTATACAGCTATAATAGGGAAATTAAAGCTTTTAAGGTTTTTTATTATAATGACAATTAACAAATATCTGTATTAAAAGGCTTGATAGTTCTGAAATGGATCATAGTGAAAATGAAGATTACACGATGTCTTCACCTTTGCCGGGGAAAAAAAGTGACAAGAGAGACGACTCTGACCTTGTAAGGGTGAGATGTTTAGTTTGATTTTTATAATAATTTGATTAGTTATTTTGTATAAATAGTGATTTTCACATGAAAACTAAATATTATCGAATTTGGCATTTTTATTTTTTAGTTTATTATTACCATGTGATTTTTACCAAATTACTCTTTTTATTAGTATGTATTTGCAATACAAAATAATTGCATTCAACTTGAGGAATTACTGTGTATACGTATTGTGTCTTGATCAGTTTTACTTCTCTTTCCCCGTCCTGCTCTCTCTTTTTTTCCTACTTACCGACAAAGCCCATTTCCTTATTTCCTATCATCAGTCTCTTTGTTCTTTCACTTACTTATACTTTGAGTTTGTCATATTAGAGAAACCATGTAATATTGAGCTGCCTTTTTGCTGAGCGTAATTGTCTCAAGTGCATCCGTTTTCCTACAGATGTCTCAAATTTGTTTTCCTTCATAGCAGAGTAGTATGTGTGTGTGTGTGTGTGTGTGTGTGAGTGTGTTACTTTTTCTCTATTCATTTATCTGTTGATGAACATTGTGCCTGCTTCCAAGATGTAGCTTTTGTGACTTGTGCTGCCATAAGGGTCCTATCATATGTGTGGAATTTATGAGTTTCCTATCATCTTATTAAGAATCTTAATTTTTTAGATCTTTGGAGTCAAGCATGCTAATTCTATACATGTTTTTATTTTGTATGCTTATTTTATTTTTTAAAATATAATAGTATATTTAGACTTAGCCTTGGTAAAGGAAAATGGAATATGGGTCTTAATGACTCTTCTGTTTACTTCATTTATTAAATAATAAGCTTCTAAAAAGATACAAAGTGCTACAGGTTTCATAAAATTCAGCTTTTAAATTTGAGTAGAAATAAATTATGTACACTTTGTAAATGTGAGTAGAAGACATATTTGGCTAAGTTTTCTTCAATTATAGAAGATGCATACATTAGTAACTGAACTCACTTTGATTCTTCAGTTCAGCTCTATTCAGTCTGTAATAAGTTTCCTGCCTGGCTCATTTTTAAAATCTGTAAACTAGATATTTAGCTGAATTGGCTTATTGGAAAAAAAATCAGCCCAAATTCATTGTTGCTCCTCTTTCATTATTGTTATAATGACTAAAACTTTTGATTAGTAGTTGTAAGAATAAAAAGTTAGTGTGTTTGAACCTACTTGATAGAGGCACTGGTGATTTTCAATAAAAATAATTATTCTTTGGAATACACTGTTTTTTCAGGTTTCCTTAATAATTTATTTTTCCAAATTGTTTCTCCTTCCAACTAAGAAAAAGATTCACAACTTTTATAATCTTAATAAGTCTTTACTATCTCATGTTATAGCTGTTTTTACCTGCACAGAATTAAGAACTGATAATTTAGAACTCGTATTACTTGAATTTATAGAAGAAAATATTTGAGTTGGAAAAGATATTTTTGTCATCTAGACTTGGTTCTCACTGTAGAAAATTCTTCATCTTGTAGCTATTTTGTGTTTGCTTGAAAATGTGTTAAGTGGAGAGCTCCAACTTGTTGGAAGGGTTGCCTAGGCTGCTCACTTACACTGTCCTCCTCACAAAAGTTGGAAAGTGTGGTTTTCTGGATTCTTAAATTGTTATTATCCTTTTATCCTAAATTGATAATTATTACCTTTGAAATAGTTCAAAACAAAGTTTATTTTTCATAGAACAGTTTTGAATTTCTAAACTTGCCTCTTTTCTTGAGACAGAGTCTCACACTGTAGTCTTGGTTTACCTTGAACTCAAGTGTAGCACAGGCTGGCCTGTTAACTCATGGCAGTCCTCCTGCCTCAGCCTCCTGAGTGTTGGAACCTAAGATAGGCACCGCCACACCCAGCTCTGAGCTCTGAAATTTGTTTGCGTTCTTTTCGTGGAGATCTTTAGCAATGTATTGTGACATGGATGGCATGTAACATCAGGGCATTTTAGAAGTGTCAGAGCCACTGTAATGATTAATTAATTAGTTTTGATAGAAATACCCTTGAAGAGGTAAGCATTATGCGACATAAAGACAGGTAAATTACAGTAAAGTAATAAACTAATAAATTATCCAGTGAAATAGTAAGCTATTTACGCACTGCCGGTTTTACATTGAAATTTTGCAAGAAAGGAATTCCCTCTTTCTATATATTTATATTTATATATCTAGTTCTATAAATAACATTTTCCCTATTTTTGACTTCTGACATCAGTGTATTCTTAGTACAAGACAGTAAAAATTAGAAATTAACAGCGTTTTAGGAAATTAGATTATGGTAATCTCAAGAAAGAATGTCTAGATTTCCTGTTTATATTAACCTTTTGCTAAGCATAAGGGAGTCCATCTACCTGTTTAGATCTTTGGATATCAAAAAAGTTGAATTACAAATTAGAAATTAAAATTAGACATTTTAGATTTGGTTTTAATTTAGCATTTCTATTTTCTTCTAATCTCTTTGTTACATGCAGATAATTTTTAATTTATACACAGAAAGTCTAAATAGTGACGAAATGAGACCCAGCCACTTAAAGGTCTTTCCCCATTGAAATGTAAATATAGTTTGTTAGAAAATATTTTAATGCAATCTAGTAAATAAATATAATCAACAAGGAAAAGATAACTTCAGATCAAACCAAGAAAATGTGAATAAGATTTAAAATCTATTCTTGATAAATGTTAACTCTTAGTAAATTAATAGAACACTTCCTTAATGCCCCGGCATCTATTTTAAATCAGTATTCAGTGTTATTCTTTTTAAAGGCAAAATAGTTGAAGCATTGTTAGTAAAAATTAGGAATTAAACAAAGCAACCTACTGTTACCATTGGTATTTAAAATTGTTCTAGAATATTTGGCCACCTCAGAAAGATAGAAACATATCAATGAAAAGGAATAGACAAATTCATATTATTCTTGTAGTCTCATTAAAAAAGTAGCAATTGAGAAACTAAGAATTCAGTATGATATCAATATGTATGTATATACTTGCTTCTGACTATTAACTTACAACTTTTGTTTGGTATTTTTTTCTTAAATCATGTGTTTTTTTGGGGGGAGGGGGATTGTCTTCATCACAGAAAGGTCTATAGTAACACAATGTGATGAAAGAAGGATGGGTAGATCAATGAATCCATCATCTAAACATAATCTTAAAAGAAGTAGGGGACATCTAAGAAGGAAGGAAATCTCAAAACCTAGATACATAGAAGATTTGCATGAGAAAAAAGGAACTTAGAAAGATGAAAGTTTTTTTTAAGTGTATGTATAAATATAAATTTTCACTGGGATTTTGTTTGGAAAGAGTTTATGGGGCTGGAGGAATGGCATAGGGGTTAAAGCACTTTCCTAGAAGTATGAGGCCCTGAGTTAGATTCCCCAGTACCATATAAAGCTGGATGTGGTGGGATGCCTGTAATCACAGCACTCAGGAGGCTGAGGCAGGAGGATTGCCGTTGAGTCCAAATCTAGCCTGGGCTATCAAGCGAGACCTTGTCTCTAAAAACAAACAAAAATCAACAAAACAAAACAAACAAACAAAAAACCCCTAGGAGTTTATAAACCTAGCATCAGCCCAACCAGAAAAGAGCATATTTAGTGAAGTTTTTTTGCTGCTTTTGCAATAACCCAGAAACATTATTTTTCAAAATATAATTCAAAATGAAGGAAGCACTATAAATCATTGATTTTGAAATGAGTGGATGGCTCTTTGCAAATGGGAGTGGAAGAAATAACTTAGAAGTTTTTCTCTCTAATCTGCAATAAGATATACTGGTTGCGTTAGTCTGGAGTAGTCTAGAGTAATGGTTTAAACATCAGAAATTTTCTTTCTTTCTGGTGTGAAAGCTGGGAGTCCAAAATCCAAATAGCAGCATATTCAGTTCCTGACGCGATCTCTTTTTCTATCTTGTAATGCTGTCTTTTCAGTTACCTTCCCAAAGCGCTCTCTGTGTGTGTGTGTGTGTGTGTGTGTGTGTGTGTGTGTGTACACAGGGTCAGGCTCTACATCCCTGCCTAGTCCTGAATTTAGCTCAGTGTTGGTAATTTTTTTTTGGGGGGGGGGGTGGTGAAACTGGGATTCACTCCATAGCAAATATGAAAAAAAAAATACTTGAGCATATACTACAAAAGAGTAGAAGAATGTAGATAGAAAGAGTAAGATCCCAGTAAACAAAGTAGGCAAAGAACATAATGCCAATGCCACAATTAGGCAGATCAAACACAAGAAATACAATGACTAATAAAACATAAAAAACTATAGGTGAACTGTTATTTTTTGTTTTCACTGATTTTTACAAGTGTAAATTGGTACCAGACTTCTTGGAAATTAAATTTGAATTATTAACATTATTATGTCATTCTTGGATCTCCGGAGAATTTTCTCAATCTCCATCTTCTTGTTAATGGATAAATTCTCTGAATATGATGTTGGAACTGTGGGACCCATAACTCAGTGATTAGAGTCGTTGCCTGGGATGTTTGAGGCCCTGGATTGGATCCCATAGTACCACATAATAGCTGGTCATGATGTCGTTTGCTTGTAATCCCAACACTCAAGGGACTGAGGCAGGAGAGTTGCTGTGAGTTCTAGACTGCCTGGGGTACAAAGTGAGACCCTGTTTCAAAAAAAAAAAATTAAAAGAACCTCTGATTTTTATTTTTTAATTAGTTATTCCTGGGAACAATATCTGTACAGTATCTCTGGTTTAGAATTTTAATATATAATGATTTTTAATATCTTACAGCCTTCATTTAGAAACTAAAAGCAGTTCCTTCACGATATAAGCATTTAAGTTCATATTTTTTGTCTTATTATTAGAGTTACCGAAAATTAATTACTTGAATTATATCCAAACAGATACCTGAGTATAGTTGAGCATAGGACCAAACACTGAATTTGGAACATTCTTTTTCATGAAATAGGACTTCACTGTGAAAAATAATTTAATAAAATACTGATCTTGAAAGGTTTCCCTTTTGAGGCATTCTAGCCTAAAATAAGAGTATAAATTTACTTTTACCCCAGAGAAGGATGTATGTATGTATGTGTGTGTGTATGTATGTATGTATTAAAACTAAAAACAATGAATAGAAGATATGGCGGCATAGTTCTATAGTGTCAGCTACTCTGGAGGTTGAGCCTGAAGACTCACTTAACCTCCATAAGTTGTAGACCCACTTGACAGCTTACACTGTATTTCAAAGAAAACAAAACAAACCCATTAATTAATTACAGTTTTGGTATATTTAAGAACTGTATATTTAGGTATGTGCTAGAAAAATGGTAGCAACTTTGTTTTATTGTTAAAAATGTGCATACTAACAAATGTGTTTATCAGTTTATTTAGGAGTATTAGAATTAAACCTGGGATCTTACACATGTTCTGCTACTGAGAGCCACATTTAAAACCCTATCAATTTTATTTTTTAAAAAATGAATTTCTAAAATTATGGTTTTTTTCCTTAGTCTGAATTGGAGAAGCCTAGAAGTCGGAAAAAAACACCTGTCACAGATTCAGAGGAGAAATTAGGTATGGATGATCTGACTAAATTGGTACAGGAACAGAAACCTAAAGGTAGTCAGCGGGGTCGAAAAAGAGGCCATACAGCTTCTGAATCAGATGAACAGCAGTGGCCAGAGGAAAAGAGGCTGAAAGAAGACATATTAGAAAATGAGGATGAACAGAACAGTCCACCCAAAAAGGGTAAAAGAGGCCGACCACCAAAACCTGGTGGTGGAGGCACACCAAAAGAAGAACCCACAATGAAAACTTCTAAAAAAGGAAACAAAAAAAAATCTGGACCTCCTGCAGCAGAAGAGGAGGAGGAAGAAGAAAGACAAAGTGGAAACACAGAGCAAAAATCAAAAAGCAAACAGCACCGGCCATCAAGGAGAGCGCAGCAGAGGTAAGCACGAGTAACTCTAAACTACAGCTGTTTGCTTACCATATTCTAAATCTTAATTTGATGCTATCCACATTTGGGTCTCCTCCAAAGCAGAGCAGAATCTCCTGAAACTAGTGCAGTTGAATCCACACAATCCACACCACAGAAAGGACGAGGAAGACCATCAAAAACGCCATCACCATCACAACCCCCCAAAAATCTGTAAGTTGTAAATACTGTTAAATTTCAAACCAATTTCAAATTATTTTGCGAAGTTCATAAATTTATAAATATAACATTAGTATATTTAAATTCCAAAATTTAGTCTCATTGCACTGGGTAAGATTTATTTTTATAAACTTACCTGGATAATTAATCTTCTAGATACAGTTATTCATTCTTAGAGTTCTAGACAAATCTTTATAAATGAGTACCAAATAATTTATTATTGCTTAACAGACTTATACATAAGGTATTTTCAAATGATTACCACACATTAACCAGATTGCTTTGTCATTGTAGGCCGTAATATTTCATGTTGCCCCTCAGCGACTTTTTCTTTTCTTCTGCTTTATGTTTTTGAACTTATAGTAGGAAAGTAATGGATGTCATTTTTTTACATTACATCCTAAAAATGATCACATGTTGGCCCCAAGTTTTTATGTCTGTTTTCTAGTCTAATTAACTTACCTGTACCTGTGTATAGGTAGTTTTGAATGTTCACAATTGCACATTTGTAAGAGAGGTATAGGAAAAAAATCTGTATCTAAAATTATTAATGTGGCAAGAGCATTAATGCTATAATTTGTACATTTGGCAGTATTTCCTCAGTTGTGTAAGTAAAAACAGAATAGCATGTCTTCTATTTTCCGGAAATTAAGCATACCTTTTCAGAGAGTAATCCAGTAAGTAATTACACCCATAACTTGACATTTCAGAGTTGCCAACATATCTTCATTAAATACTCAGTTGTCTTAGAATTTTTCCTGTTCCTGTGTATTCCACAGGAAGAGGAAAGTTGCCTGACTGTCTAATCAGTACTTCATACCTTCCATGTAATTTTTGTCTCAGGTTAAAAATAAAGGTAAGTATGTTTTTGTGGCAGCTTCATAAATATGTTTGAATTCGACTGAGGAATATCATTATTTCTAAATAGTGGGTTCTTAAGGAATATTAGATATTTGTATTAATTTGTAAGAAGGAAATAAGAGAGTTTAAATACTTTTCAACTTCATAACTTTTTTTTTTTCTATTTGGACATTCTAAAATTAAGAGTTTAAAGTATTGTATCAGTAGCTCCTAAAACTATGTGAGTTTTCCAATGAATATTTGAAACTTAGTATTTCTTTGTATTTTATTGTAGCAGGGATTGTGTGTCCTATCTTGGAAGCTTCTTATCCTCTCTCTGGGCAGCCCTTTCTTAGACCTACAGTAATAATACTTGTTATTATCTGTCTTTTTTTTTTATTGTTCTGGCTGGAACAATTGAGAAAGATTGCTATTGTTATCCTTGGGGCACCCAGCAGACTGGTTCTTATCCTTATGGGGCTTACTACTATAAGGGTGGCAGTCATTAAATTATGATATAAATGTGGGATTATGTCTTCTGATTTTTGCCATGGAGGCATAATTTAGGGTGTTATTAGGGAATACAATGCGAGTATTGGCATGTTGAGATAATTTTCTCTTTGAAAAATTGCAGTTCATTTGTTACTTGTAATAGTAAGAGTTAGTCATAAAACAGGAAGAGGAACATTCCAGGAAGAGAGAACACTAATTTGATGTTGCTCCAGTTGGAAAAGTCTTGAGGGTACAAAGACCTGAAGGAAGACAAGGTTTTGCTGAATTGTTGCTAGGCATTGGGCAACAGAATAAGAGCAGGTAGGATGCAAGGGCAGTCCTCAGGGCCTTGTATGCTACACTGCAAGTTTTACCAAATCATTCTTAGTTCAGATACATTTGAGGGGTAACACCAATTCTTTTATTTTTAAAAAGTTGCTTTTTAAAGAAAGAGGCAAGAAGTGGTAACAGTTTGAATTAGGTAGTAGCAATGAAAATGAAGAGAAGTGAATGGATTGTAGATTTCTTTAAGTGGAATGTATGGGACCGGGTAAAGATCACTACAGTGGTTTTTGGTCAAAGAAATTCTGTTCTTAGCAGCTAATGGTTATATGAAATGCTTTGTACTGTGTTGGAAAAATTAAAAGGAGGAGCAGACTTCTGATTATGTTTTTAAGTCCTTTACGGCATGGTCTTAGATACGTTTTTGTTCTTTGATCTAAGATTCTAAAAGTATTAAGGCTCAGAATATTAAAATACTTCTTGCCTCATGGTATAATTAAGGAGAATATGACAAAGTTTATGAAATATTTGTAATACATTCTTTCATGAGTTGATTTAAAAAATTGAAATGTTCATTTTATTTTACATATGTTTTTCTCTAGCCGTGCAGGACGCTCCAAACAAGCAGCTACTAAAGAAAACGATTCAAGTGAAGAAATAGATGTGTTTCAGGGTAGCTCGCCTGTCAATGATGATACTCCACATGAGGAAACAGAGGAAGAGGAAGTTTCTGTAGTAAATGTATGTATTTAGTAAAATACTCCGTGTTGTGGTATAGAATATTATAATAGTTGGTATGTATTTGGTCAGATGCATTTAATACTTGTTAAAAGTATTTTTTTTTCTTTTTTTTTAATTTTTAAGCAGTTGTAGGGATAAGCATGCTAGGCAAGTGCTCCTGCCGAGCTATATCCCTAGCCTCATAATTAATTCTAAGTAGTAATAAATACTAATTCTAAGTATTTACATGTGGATAATTAAATACGGACTATTCTTTTGATATTCAAGTGCTGAATTTTTAGATGAGCTCAAGCAGACATCTTTGAGACGGCATGGGTTCTGTGATCAGTTGTCGGAGTTGTCTCTGCAGATTTGTCTTTTTGAGTGTGACGGATCAGCAGTCTTACCTGCCTTAGGTTCACTTGTGTGAACTACTGGGTCATAATGAATTGTGGCTTCACATTTAGTTTAGCTTATTTCTTGAAGGGTATTTTTTGCATAAGGATGGGAGGGATATAAAGACTGAAGAGTCTATAATGATGGATGCTCTCGTTAGAAAAACTACCCAGTAAATTAAATGAAAATCCTGTTCTTTGTTTAAACTTTAATTAGTGCCAGCCAGTAAATGTTAGTGTGTTTGAATTTTAAATTAGCTTCATGCATTTGAAGTTGTTAGGAAGCAAACTCAGTGCAAGTTTGTAAGTGTCAATTGTTTTCTTTTACTTCAGAAACATAAGTAAAAAGATTATAAATTCGTGTGTTGTTTTTCTACTGTGGATATTGACTTTGTTCTTCATTTTTCTAAATGTATTAACTAGAAAAATGAAATCATTTTTCCCTTACTATTCTGGAGAATGCCATTTATATTCATGTAAGAGTTCACACATTATAGAATTTCTAAATATGATTTCAGGGCACAAAGTCAAAATAAAGTTTTCGTAGAAATAAAAGCACAGACAGGAATAATTGAGAATAAAAATTAGTTAAAAGTAACAGTAACTGTTACAACTTACATATATTCACTTTAATTAAGAATGTGTTGACTTTGAAGGTACGGAGGAGAATTTCGAAGAGGGAGAGACGGTGAACAAGTGTAATTACCTTTCTTTGTGAAAACTTTGAATGGAATCATTTTTTTGATCAAGCTTCAGGCTGAGTGAAACTTTTGATGCACAGAAGGGGACTGCTGAAGAGTGGACAGTTGTGCCCTCATGCGTTTGTGGTCACTTTAGCCATACGCACGATGATGACATTGACTGGAATCTGGTGAAATTGTAATGTGCGATGGCTATGTAGACATAAACTAAAAAAGAAACTTGTAAATACTCCCCTACCTCCCCCCCCCCCCCTTTTTTTTGTAAGTGTTTCTGACTTCTTAAGTGCTTGTATAGGTTTTATCTGCGGCTTTAAACTGACAGCACTCAACTGTTTATTGGATCTGTTGATTTGAAAAAGTTTGTTAGGGTAGATCTTAAACAGTAGTCTGTCAGTGTATTTGTATACTCTGCAATTTTACTGTGAAAAAAATTATTTTCAACAAGTGGTGTCATTTTCTTGATGTCACTATTTGTTGGAGAGTTGAATGGTCTTTTTCCCTTGTGTATCTTATCTAGTGTTTACTCCTAGGCACCCTTAATCTTCAGAGGTGCTAAATTGTCAGCCATTGTACCAGAAAGATGCCTCTGTTGGGAGGACACCATGCAAATTGTGAAATAGTCCCTGAAGTTGAAGTTGTTTGGTTGCTTTACACTTCAGTATTGGTCCCAGAATTTTCTGGCCTTTCTTGGCTGTGAAAATTTTAAGAAAGAGATTTAAATATTTTAATTTTAAAGAGCGTGTTATAAAATAATGTACTGAATTCTTTATCCCATTTTTATCATCCCTTTTCTGTTTTTATTAATCTACTGTATCAATAAAATTCTGTAATTTGAATGAGTTTTTTAATAGTTTAGGATGTTATTGTGTATAGATACTTCCTTTTGAACATTATGTTCAGAAAATGCAAATGATTACACTATAATATAAAATCTGATGTATACACAAATGTTCCAGTCCTCCAAGTGTAAAGTTAATCAGAAAGAAAAAATTTTATTGATGCAGTGTGTCTTTATAAAATCTGTTCTTGAAAGCCAAGTGTTTTGTATTTTATAGTGAGTTGCATGTTTATGAAAAAAAGTGCTGAAAATTAGATGTGCTTTTTTCTGTAAATTCATATTTAGCCATAGTATATGATAGATTACCCCATGGCATAATTTTTCATTAAGAGTTTATTGTACTTTATTTTGGAGCCAAAAAATTGTTTTGGGGGAGGGGCAGGGTTTGGTATGTACAACTGCATTAGCTGTTGTAGATATCATAGTTTTAAACACATTGAAGGAAATTCTCTTTTGTCCAGATTGGAAGAAGTGGAAATTTATTTTGACTTGTAAATTGTACATCTTCCCTCCCCCCCCTTCATTGTAATATGCAAAATATAGAAACAGATTACTTAAGGCAGCATTCTTTATACAGTTGTATAGACTGTATTTTGAACCAAAACATATAGTGTAGTAGTTAACCTAAATTTATTTTACTATGTCTCTTGTTTTATTGTAGTGATCACCAGGAAAGGAAATCATATTCTAACTTATTTTATCATATTAATGGAGCATCTTCATATAGTACACCATTCATTATGTTCCAGGCATATTTCCAAGATTAGTTATAACAGATGGGGACTATAATAAAGAAGCTACTATTTTGGAAAAATGATGCTTTACTATTGCCCAGTGTGCATTTCAATTGATGTGATTATTTTTCTTTTAAAGATTTTCTCATGTTTATGAAATAGCCTTCAGTTTTTAAAGATATTCTGAATTGTATGTCTTAATCTCTAAGAGTTTAACTTCTCCTCACAACAATACTGACACCAGTGATTATGGAAGGATGCATATATCAAGATGGCTAATGTTAGAACACAATACTTTGGTATTTATATATCTTATTAGCTCACTTATCCCAAACATACTTTTTTGATTTCAGCAGTACAAAGGCATGTGTCAAAATCTGAAACATAAAGAATAAGGGATAACTTTGTATTTTTGTCATTGGCTAAACTGCACCAGGAATATTTATGGAAATAAGTCTTGAAGACCATTTTATAACGTACAAAAATGATTTTGAAAGATTTTTATTTGCATGATCATAGATAATCAAATGTCATTGCACATTAATGCTGTACATCCATTCACAAAAAATATGTTCATTGTGAATTTTATGTTGATTGCCAATACGTCTGTAATTTACAACCTGTCTGCTCTTTTGGGAAGATCATGATGTAAAATTTTCATTATCTTGTAGAAAATTAGGTGCAATAATGAACGAAATTTTGACGTCCCGAGTTTCTATCCTGGGCTTATTATCATGTTTAAACTTAACATTTCATGTACTAACATTTGGAGAGTCACATACTTTAACAACAATAAAATTAAGTATGTATGAAACATCAGTTGCTAGCAATTGTTAGCATACCCTTCAATGATAATGTTCATTTTGAAAATATGTGCTTTATGACATTAATAATTAGCTCACAGTAACAAGTTCCATTATGAAAAATCATCTGATTCCTCAGTGAGGTTATCTTGCTGCACTATTGTAGCAGTCGTGATTAATCTGCATTATAATGCAGTTTCTTGCTGCAGTGCAACAGGAAGCTATTTCAGTGATCTTCACTGTATATGTAAATTACAAATGTGGTTGTAAAACTTGTTCTCTAGGTATTAAAGGTTAAATTACTTTCTTTATCTTTTACAACTTGTAAGTTTGGTTTTTAAGATTTCCTTTTACCCACTTGGAAAAATGTTGGAATTTGTTTAATTTAGTTGTATGTCTCTACCATATAGTATTATATCTTCATAATGAGCAGTTTGATGTTTACCTAATTTTCAGACACGTTTTTGAGCTTTCTGTGAAGTTGAATAAACATGAGCTCATATAATTGTATTTTTATGTGAATTAATATATATTTAAAAACTCAATTAGAGAAACGAACACTTTAAAGTTTAAAGCATTTATTTCATGAGAAGGAAATTTATTTAAACATTTTACAAACTTTGTTTAAAATTCTTGTGCAAAATATTGACAGACAGAAATTTATAAAATGGTACTTAAGAATTGTATAACTGAAGAGAATTAATGTGTAATATTAACAAACTTTGAAAATAGCCATAAGAAAATAAGTTACTAGGGGAAGTTAGTTCAACAAAAATTATTAAGTACTTATTATGTGTGAGGCATTCAAAAAGTGTACTCACTTTATTGAGCATAGGTTGTGATCAAGAGAGACTAATTTTCTGCCTTAATGGCGCTTACATTTTGTTGGGGTAAGTACAAAATAAATTCAGATTGTGAAAATGCAGTGAATAAAAAGGAAAAGGAAGACAGAGATAATTGGAAGCATTTTATACGCTGTGAAATTTAGTGCAAAAAATTAAGGTTCATTGCATGTTAGTGATTGAGTTTTCATGATTTTACAATGTCACTTGGTATCTTTGTGAACACTTATGTGTACTTTGCTTGTTCTTAGCATGGCCAGTTTTGTTTTGGATATTGTTTGTGTATTTCTATCTTACTTATGACATCTTAATGCTTAAAGTGTGTGTCATGGAAACATTTTATATTTGGGCCTTTCTATTTTACCTAATTCAAGAACTTTATTCTGTGTTGTTTGCTGTTTGTTTTTAGTAATTACTTGTATGGTTTGCTTAAATCTACCATATCTCCTCCCTGCCCTCACCTCATCTCTGTTTTATCTTTTTCTGTTATCTCTTTTGATAAGTTTTCTTTCTTTCGTTCATTCTTGTGTTTCTTTTTTCTTTTTCTTTCTTTCTATACTGGAAGAACTTTGCACACTATTTTATTTTTGTTTGATACAGGGTTCTGCTGAGTCACTAATTGCCCATACTAGGTTTGAATTTGTGATCCTCTTGCCTCAGCCTCCCCGAGTGCTGGGATTATAGGCCTGCTGCACCAAGTGGAGCTCCTCCGATAGCTTTTTAGTTACACTTGATTGTTTTTTTCCCCCAGTGCTTACCTTGAAAGTTACAGTATCTATGTTTGACTTATTATAGTTGGTGTTACATTAATGCTCTTACTGCCTTCAGAATACAAGTTTAAAAGCCATTCAGCTCTCTTTGCCACATCTGCCCTTTGTATGGTTGTTATATGTATTGTAGTTATAAATGCCAGCATATCGTTGTTGCTTTAAATAGACAGTGTTCTTTCTTGGGTGAGCATGCATTTTCTTCTTTTCCTTGTGCCTGTCTCTCTGGTTACAGTCCTTTTTTTCTTCATCTGAGGAGTGCCTGTGTTGCTTACTGTGCAGCTCTGCTGTTAGGGCCCCGTTTGCTTCCTTGAAATGTCTTCATTGCACTTTACTTTTGAAAGGTATTTTCAGTTGGTATACTTGTTGGGTGTATTTACTTGGCACCTTTTTTCTTTTTCTGATAATTCTTTTTTCCCCAAATTATTATTTTTAGTACTTGTCGTCCATAATAAGGAGTGATAGGACAATTTAGAGTTGACAGTTGATTGTCTCATTTTTTCTTTTGTTGAGAAGTCAGCTGAAATTGTTTTACTTTTTGTGATTAATGTGTCTTATTTTTTGACTATTAATTACCTTGGTGTGGTTTTCATTTCATTTAGTAAAACTTGGCATTTGCTGATCTCTTGAATATGCAGGTTACCATGTTCTGTCAATATTGAAAACTGTTTGAGTATTTTTCTGTGTGTATTGCTTGTTACCTCTTCTCTTTAAGACACTCCAGGTATAAAGGCAATAGATTATTCTTGTCATGTAATTTCTTTTGTTCTTGCCACTTGGCAGTGTTCTCTGTGCTTCATTTTGGATATTTTCTGTTTTTTTTTTCACATTTCTTAATCCTTTATTTTGGCATGGACAGTCGTCTGTTTAACTCATCCAGTTGTTAATTTTAAATATTGCATTTCCTGTTCTAGAATTTCCAATTAATAACATTTTGTAGACTGTAGCTTTTTGTTAAAAGTTTCCTTTCAGTCTTTTCCCTTTTTTTTCAAAAAAACATAAAATTATATAGTTCTAATCTTTACTATCTCTAATATCTGAATCATCTATGGGTCTGATTCTTTTATGTAATCTTTTTTTTCTCTGGCTTACCTTTTTTCTCTTTTCAAAAGTTTTTTTTAACACAAACACTGTGTGTAAAAGAGCTAAAGTAATATGGTTGATAGGATTTTTTTCCCTGAGAGTGAATGTCCTTTTCTTTTTCCTGTTGGGTATTAGAGCTATCAGTCACCTCAGTCTCTAGAGTTGAGCCTGAGTTGCAACTTCCTCGGTCTACTTGTTCCAGGTGTCTTAACGGTAAAGCTTATATTATGTGCCAGGCCTCTCCCTTTAACCCAGGGCTATAGGGAGATTCAGGCTTTACAGGAAGGGTATTTTATATGGGGTAGTTTAAAAAGGTGTCTTTGAGAAGGGGACATGTTAGTATGGACACCAAAGAAGAGGTTAAGCCAAATGAACACCTGGAAGAAGAGTATTGAAGATAGGAAGGATAAGTACAAAAGAGTATAATCAAAAGTGAAGTCTGTGCATCAGAAATTTGAAGAAGGCTAATATTTCTGGAGTGGAACTGAGTAAGAGTTAAAAAAAAAGTAGCAGAGAATGTCAGTGAATAGGCAGGTCACGTGTATGGTTTTGGGAGTTTGGGTCAGAGGTTAATGGGAAGGGTAGGTCTTTGAATAAGAGAGTGGAGGGCCAGTTGTGGTTTTCACCTTTAATTGTGTTAGTGTGAGCTGGGCACAGTGTGTTGTCTACTCCTGTAATCAGAGGCAGGAGCATTCTAACTTTGAGGCTAGCCTGGGTGACTTAGTGAAACTTTGTCTCAAAAAATATATTTTAAAAAGGGCTGGGAGTATAGATCAATGGCAAGTGCCCCATGTTTGATCCCTGGTAGTACCACCATCAAAACTAATGAATTGGCTGAGACTATTGTGTTAGTCGGGTAGTGGATAGTAGAGTGCAAGAGTTAAAGTTCAGAATTGTTAGTATTAACAATTCGATCATGTGGTCCACAGTTGTATTAACAGAGATTGTAAGAGGATTTATGATATGTTTTGAACTTAAAATCCATTGACACTTGGTGATGGATTAAATAAAGAAGTTGGAGGGGGAATGAAGAAAAGATGACATCTAAATTTTGGGCCTGAGAAATTGAGTGAGAGGTGGTGCCATTTACTAATACGGAGAAGTCTCTGGGGGACATGTTTTTCAAGATAAAACATACAGTGTCAGTTGGCATAGACTTTAGCATATAATTTATTAATGAGTATGTGCATAGTGTATTTTTACAGTATGTGGGAATGGTTATATGTTGGGATTTTTGAGAAAATTAATGACTGACTCACCTTAGCATTTAAATTCTTTTGGAATAAGGACATCCTGCACAAGAATCAGATGTCTTTTGTGTTCTTTTAGATCATTACCATGAAGAATAATTATATACTCTTAACAATTCACTAATCAAGAAAATGGATTCCAGCAACATACAAGTAAGCATAAATAACACTCATTGATAGATTCAGGAGAAGCTTTGTATGTATGTTACTAGTTGTTGCTTATGTTTGATGACATTAGCCACCTTAGGTAAGTTCAGAGGGCAGACCTTTAGGCCTAAACATATATCACTCATAGACACGTATTAATAGCAGGATCTTGTAGATGATCACATTCTGGACGTATACATCCAGCTGTTTCTTTGATAACTTCTATGGGGTATGTCAAAAATCTCACAAATATATCCTGTCTTAAACTGAATGCAGAATCTTTCCTTCCCAGTTCTTATTACAAGTTGCTATAACTAGCATCTGACTAGTAATACAAATCAAAACTAGAAATTGCCTTGACTTCTTACTCTTATTCCTACCTAATCATTCTACTGTCAGGTCTTACTAAATTAATCTCTGGACATTTTCTACCTTTTTCTTTTGAGATAGAGTCTAGCTGTGTAGCCCAGGCTGTCCTTGGTCTCTGGACAGTTCTCCTGCCTCAGCCTCCTGAGTGCTGGGATTACCAGTGTGTGCCACCACACGCAGCTTTATGTTGCTACTAGTAGTTTTCCTTATTTCTTTTTCCCATTTTATTGATATGTATTAGTGAAAGATTTAAGGTTTACAATGAAGTTGAGGATTTTGTGCACATACGTATCTTGTTGAGGTGACAAAGACTTTCCCACTCTTCTTTTGTCCCTCCCCTTTCCCTCCCCTCCCTCCTATCCCAACCTATCCTCCTTTTTCACTTCGTTTTTTTGTCTTAAGTTCTGCAGGAGTTGTGATCTGGGTCGCTCAAATCAGAGACCCTTTGATATTTCACCTTCTGCTTCTGACTCACTTCACTAAGCATGATGTTCTCAGATTTCTTCTATTTGCACGTAAAAGCCTCCATCCACACTGTTGGACTTTATAGATGCATAGTATTCCATTGTGTATAAGTACCACAGTTTGTGTATCCATTGGTCTGTTGATGGGTATTTTGGTGATTTCCATATTTTAGCTATTGTTAGTTGTGCTGCTATGAATATAGGTAGGCATATGTCTGTGTTACGTGTTGTTTTGGCCTCTTTGGGATACATTCCCTAGAGGGTTGTCGCTGAATCGAAGTCTTTTGAGAGCTTTTCACACTGCTATCCAAAGTGGTTGTACAAATTTACATTCCCACCAGCAGTGTAGGAGAGTTTCCTTTTTCCCCACAGCCTCGTTAGCACTGATTACTATTTGACTTGTTGACATAGGCCAATCTCTCTAGAGTGAGGTGGTATCCATGTTGTATTGATTTGCATCTGTCTTATGGCTGGAGATGTTGAACATCTTTTCATGTATCTATTGGCCCCTTGTACTTCTTCATGAGTGAACTGCCTCATCATTTCATTTGCCCACTTTTCAATAGGATGCTTTATTTTGGTGGGCTTGCTTTTCTTCAGCTCCCTGTATATTCTAGTTATGAGCTTCCTATCTGAGTTGGTGGTGGTGAATATTTTTTCCCAGTCTGTTACTTCTCTTTTTACATTGCTGGTAGTTTCCTTTGCTGTGCAGAAGCTTTTTAATTTGACAAGATCCCATTTGTTAATCATGGGGATAATTTCTTTTGCTCTTGGTGTCTTGTCAAGGAAGTCTTTGCATACCCCTATGTCTTTTAGATATTTGCCTAATTTGTCTTTTAGGAGGTTTCAGTGTTTCACTCTTAATATCTAGGTCTTTGATCCACTTTGATTTGATTTTGGTGCATGGTGATAGGTGTGTGACTAGATTCACTCTTCTGCATGTGAATGTCCATTTTTCCCAGCACAATTTTTTGAACAGGCTGTCCTTTTTCCATTGTATGCCTTTGGCCCCTTTGTCGAAGATTAAGTGATTGAGGGTATTTGGTTTTGTCTCTGCATCTTCAGTTCTGTTCCACTGGTCTGTCTGTCTATTTTTGTGCCAGTACCAAATTGTTTTTTACAACTATTGCTTTATAGTACAGCCTGATGTCTGGGACTGTAATGCCTCCTGCCTTGGTCTTGTTGCTCAGGATCGCTTTAGCTATTCTTGGTCTGTTTTGGTTCCATATGAATTTAAGAATTGTTGTTTCAAGTTCTTTGAAGAAACTTGTAGGTATTTTGGTAGGAATTGCATTGGATATATATATCAGTTTTGATAGTATAGTCATTTTGACTATATTTATTTTGCCTATTCAAGAGCAGGGGATGCCTTTCCATTTTTTAATGTCTCCTATAACTTCTTTCTTCAATGTAATATAGTTTTCTTTATTTAAGTCCTTCACTTCCTTGGTTAGGTATACGCCTAGGTATTTAATTTTTTGCTGAGCTATTGAGAGTGGAATTGTTTTTCTGAGTTCTTGCTCTGTAAGTTCTTTGTTAGTGTGGAGAAAAGCTCTTGATTTTTTAGTGTTAATTTTGTAGCTTGTAGCTTGGCTAAATTTTGTTTTATTATTTCCAGAAGTTTCGTAGTGGAGTTTTTAGGATCTTCCACGTAGATAATCATATCATCAGCAAATAAGGAAAGTTTGACCTCCTCCTTTCCAATGCAGATTCCTTTTATTTCATTTTCTTGTCTGATTGCTATGGCAAGTGTTTCAAGGACTATGTTGAATAAGAGTGGTGAGTGTGGGCAACCTTGTCTTGTTCCCGATTTGAGAGAGAACGATTTCAATTTTTCTGTATTTACTATGATATTTGCAGTATGGTTGGCATATATGGCTTCTATGAGTTTTAGGTAGGGCCCTTCTTTTTTTCTCAGTGTTTTTGTCATGAAGAGGTGCTGGATTTTGTCAAAGGCTTTTTCTGCATCAATAGAGATGATCATGTAGCTTTTGTTTTCAGTTTTGTTGATATGCTGTATTACGTTGATTGATTTTTGAATGTTGAACCAACCTTGCATCTCAGGGATGAAACCCACTTGATCATGGTGTATGATCTTTCTGATTACTTGTTGGAGTCTCTTTGCCAGAATCTTACTGAGGATTTTTGCATCTATATTCATTAAGGATATTGGTCTATAATTTTCCTTCCTGGTTAAGTCTTTGTCTGGTTTTGGGACTAGTGTGATGCTAGCCTCAAGAAGTGAGTTTGATAGTATTCATTCACTTTCTATTTTATGAAATAGTTTGAGGAGGATTGGAGTTAGTTCTTTCCTAAAGTACTGAAAAAATTCTGCTGTGAATCCATCTGGGCCTCGACTTTTGTTTATAGGTAGAGTTTTTATTACTGCTTCAGTTTCTGTGTGCGTTATGGGATTGTTCAAGGTTTTTTAATCTTCGTCATGTAATTTTCGTACTTTATACGTATCTAGGAAGTTGTCCATTTCTTCCCAGTTGTCAAATTTGTTAGAATATAGATGTTCAAAGTAATTTCTTATAATATTCTGGATTTATGCAGAGTCTGTTGTAATTTCACCCTTTTCATTTCTGAGTGTGCTCATCTGTGCCTTTTCTTTCCTTTTCTTCAGGTTAGCAAGAGGCTTGTCAATTTTGTTAATTCTTTCGAAGAACCAGCTCTTTGACTCGTTCATCTTTTTTTATTGTCTTTTTAATCTCAATCTCATTTATTTCAGATCTGATCTTTATAATTTCTTCTCTTCTACTGGCTTTTGGGTTAAGTTGTTCTTGTTTCTCTAGGTCCTTAAGGTGCATCATTAGCAAATTTATTTGTGACTGTTCTGTTCTTTTGATATGTGCATTTATGGCTATGAATTTTCCTCTAAGGACTGCTTTCATTGTATCCCACAGATTTTGATATGATGTACTTCCATCTTCATTTAGCTCTATGAAATTTTTGATTTCTTTTCTGAGTTCTGTAATCCATTGTTTCGTCAGTAGTAATTGTTAAGTTTCCATGTATTTGTGTATTTTTTTTCTGTTTCTGGCGCTGTTAAGTTCCTATCTTATTCCACTATGGTCTGACAGTATGCAGGGAATTATTTCTATCCCTTTGTACTTGTTTAAGGATGACTTATGTCCTAGGACAAGGTCTATTTTAGAAAATGTTCCGTGTGCTGCTGAGAAGAGTGTGTAGTCATATGATGTTGGATGGAAAACTGTATAAACGTCTGTTATGTCCAAATTTTCTGTAGTGTCTTTCACCAGTTATATATCTTTGTGCATTTTTTGCTTGGTCAAATTTGTGATAGTGGGGTATTAAAGTCCCCTACTATAATTGTAGTGGGGCCTATGTGTCCTTTCAGATCTAGTAATTTTTGGTTTACATAATTGGGTGCTCTAGAGTTGGGGACATATATATTGATAGTTGTGATTTTTTTTTTTTTCCTGTTCCGGTGTTCCTTGAACCAGTATGTAGTGGCCATCTTTGTCTCTCTTCACCAGTTTTCTTCTGGAATCTGATGAATCTAACATTAATATAGCTACCCCTGCTTGTTTTCTGAGTCCTGTTGCATGAAATTCTGAATTCCAACCTTTTATTTTCAGTCAGTGAGTTTCCTTGTGGGTGAAGTGTGTCTCTTGTAGGCAGCAAATTGTGTGTATCTGTTTTTTGATCCAGTCATCTAGTCTGTGTGTTTTGATAGGTGAGTTGAGGCCATTCACATTTAGGGTAATTATTAAGGTATATTTAGTGTGTCCTCCTATAGTTTTAGTTTTTCCATGTTATTTACTGGCTTTACTTTTTTCTCAGCTCATTCTTCTCAAGCTTTTGTCTTTTTTTTCCTCTGGGGTCACTTATGTTGTTGGCTTCTCTTTCACTATCCAAGCTTCCTTTGAAAATTTTCTGCAGTGATGGCTTAGTGGCTGCACATTTCTTTCAGCTTTCTGTATCATGGAAAATTTTAATTTCTCCCTCTAGTTTAAAAGATCATTTTGCTGGATATAGTAGTCTTGGTTGACATTTGTGTTCTTTTAGTGTTTGAATGACATTGCTCCATGATCTCCTGGCTTTTCGAATCTGGGGTGAGAAGTCTGCAGTTATCCTGATGGGCTTACCGTTGTAGGTCACCTTCTGCTTTTCTCTTACTGCTTTCAGTATTCTCTCTTTGTGTTGGGTTTCTAGTAGTTTGATAATGATAATGCTGTGATGAGGCTCTCTTCTGATCCATATTGATTGGTGTTGTATATGCCTGAAGCCGCTCAATGTTCATTTCTCTTCTTAGATTTGGGGAAATTTTCTTCCATAATTTCCTTGAGTATGACTTTCAAGTTTTGTGTCATCCTCGGTCTTCTCTTGGACTCCCATAATTCTCAGGCTGTTTCTCTTTGAATCATCTATCGGTCATTGTAATAATTCACTGTCTTCTTTTTTACCTTGCGTTCTTTACGGTCTTTCTGTTCCTGCTCCATCATTTTGTCTTCTGTCTGATAATCTACTTTGAAGTTGTTTGATATCATTGCTTATTGTGACCTGTGTGTTTTTCACTTCCTAGATGTCTGCGTTTATTTTCGTATCTCTCTGTTGGGTTCTTATTTCTTGTATTGCCTTCTTTATCTTCTGGTTCATTTCTTCTTTGATATCCTCTACTTCTCAAAGCTTGCTTTTAGCTTAGCTAGGTTGTGGTGTAACTCTTGCTCTATGACTTTTATTTCCGGCATTAATTCCTGTTTTAATTCAATGTATTTCCAGGTCCAGAAGTTACCATAGTGTTTGTCATTTTCATCTTTAGTTTCTGCATTTTCAGGATTTCTAGTATGCTCTTCTAGTATGTCAAGACTTTCTGAAGGAGATGTATTTTCACGTTTCCTCATGGTTCTGTTGTCTTTGGTTGTCTCTGGTTGTTTGTTTCTGGGTTTCCCCTGTGGACTCACCCCGGCACGACTCTGCCCTAGGCTGGGAGATCACAGCCTCCGTGCTGACCACCTGCCTCCTCAGAAGCGGCCCGGCCTGGTTCTGGCTGAGCCCAGCCTCAGCCGCCAGTCCCTGCCTCCTCAGAAGCGGCCCGGCCTGGTTCTGGCTGAGCCCAGCCTCAGCCGCCAGTCCCTGCCTCCTCAGAAGCAGCCCAGCCTGGTTCTTGGCAAGCCATGGGTCCCTGCCTCCTCCAAAGCAGCCCGGCCTGGTTCTCGCCAAGCCTGGCCTCAGCCACTGGTCCCTGAGGTGAGGGGCAGGGAAAATGTCCGTCAAACAGACCAGTCTCCTTCAGAGTGGCCCTGCCTGCTGCTAGCCTGAGGTGAGGGGCGGGGGGAAGATGTCTGAGAGCAGTTTTCGTTATTTCTTCAACTACAAATTGGTGTTACGTTTACTTTTGTCCAACCTCAGATTATTTTTCATAGTACCACCAGATTCTTGTAAAGTACTTTTATTTATGCTTAGCAGCAACAACAAACATAAGCCTTCTAACTCTTTAATAACATGCCTCTGCTTTAGGTTAGGTGCCCTGCAAAGCTCTTTACTTTTGATCATTCATACCCAGCTAGTGTGTCTTTCATACTCTGTGCCAACTACATTTGTCTTCTTGTGCCTGGTACCAAACTACTCGTTACTGAGGTGGACGTAAAAATGTACAGATATTCAAGTGCCACAGATGTTGTTCTCGAAAGAAATTCCTAAAAAACCTTTTTTGACTTCTGTGACCAGGCCAACACTCACCCCTCCAGAGGTCTTGATACAGTTGACATTTCAATTATTTGATTAATGCCTGCCTCATTATAGCAAACTACATGAAAAGTTTTAATTTTCTTACATTTTAAAAATTTACTTACCACTTCCCTTTCCCCTTCCCACCTCCTCAACCTCTACCCACCATACCCTTTCTCTGTCCATAAAGTTTTCTTACTTTCTTCCATCTATCTTTTACTTTTTTATGGTTTGGTTTTCTCATGTTAGAGAAACTGTATGATATTTAAGCTTCTGTGTTCAAATCAGTCTTGCTAAGCATATAAAATCTCAAGATGCATCTATTTACCTACAGATGACTCAAATTTGTCTTTATTGCAAAATAGTATTCCGTTGTGTAAATATGCCATATCTTTATTTTTTCATGTTTTTGGACATAATGGCTTTTTCCAAGATTTGGCTATTACCAAAGTGTGCTGTTACCAAAATAGTATCCATATATCACTCTTATGTGATGACTGACTTTTGGGAACATCCTCAGAAGAGGTATAGCTTGTCAGATGGGTGATCTATTTTCAGTTTTTTTGAGGAATCTCCATGCTACTTTCCATAGTGGTTGTATTGGTTTCCAGTTCCATCAGCAGTGTGGAAGGGTTCTTTTCCCCACAACCTTACCAGAATTTTTTTTTTTTTTTTTTAAGAAAGGCAGGCTGCCACGTGCATGTGGATGTGTCTGGCCTCGTGGAGCTTGACTGCTCTATGTTCTACAAATGGAGCTTGAGCCCTTGTTTGGAGTGGTTCTAGTAGGGGAGTGCAGCTACCTGTATGCCCTGAGTGTGGTATGGTCCTTTTCTAGTGGGGAAGTAGTTCCTCTTTGACCCAGTGCACAGGTTCAGTAGGAACATACATGGAGAGATGAGGGAGGAAGCGGACATCTGCCTAGCCAGCCAGATCAGCCGATTCAACCCTGGTGACCAGTGGGTAACATGTCACAGCCAGATCTCCCTCACATCTTGTTTTTTGAGCTCTTAAGACCCGCCAGGCTTACTCGAGTTAGAACTGTTGTTTTGATTTGCATTGTTCTGATAGCTAAAGATGTTGAACATTTTTTTTTTCACGTATTTGTTGGCCATATTCTGAGAATTGTCTATTCATTTCACTGATCCTTTTTTGATTGGGTCTTTTATTTTGGAGGGCCTAGAGTTTGTTTTTGTTCTTTGGTTTTTTGTTTTGTTTTGTTTCAGTTTTTTTTTTTTTTTTTTTTTTTTTTTTTTTTTTTTTTTTTTTTTTTTTTTTTTTTTTTTTTTTTTTTTTTTTTTTTTTTTTTTTTTTTTTTTTTTTTTTTTTTTTTTTTTTTTTTTTTTTTTTTTTTTTTTTTTTTTTTTTTTTTTTTTTTTTTTTTTTTTTTTTTTTTTTTTTTTTTTTTTTTTTTTTTAGTTCTTTGTATATTCTTGATAACAGCCCTCTTTTTAAGAAGTTGGCTGGCAAGAAAAAAAAATTTTTTTTTTCCATTTTGTAGGTTCCCTCTTCAGTGTTTGCTGTGCAGAAGCTTTTAAATTTGATATAATCCTGTTTGTTGGTTCTCAGTGGGTTATCTCATACTGAGATAGTTCTTGCCTATGCCTGTGTCTTAAAGGGTTTTGTCTACTTGTTTTCTTCCCCAGGTTCAGTGTTTCTATTTTAATATCTGGGTCTTCGATCCTTTTTTATTTGATTTTGGTACATGATAAATGATGTAACTAACATGTGGGTATAGATTCATTCTTCTATATGTGGTTAATGTTTTCAGCAACAGTTATAAAAGGGCCTATCTTTACTCCAGCATTTTTTTTTTTTTTTTTGGTCCCTTTGTCAGAGATGAGATGACTGCAGGTACGGGAATATCTCTGCATCCTCAGTTCTGTTTCATTGATCTACTTATCTTTGTGTCATTATTGTGTAGTTTATATCATTGTTGCTCTAAAGTATTATTTGGTGTCTGGTTTTGTGATGCTTTTGTTGCTTAGAAATGTTTTGACTATCCTGGGTCTCTTCTTGTTTTACATAAATTTTGGGTCATTTTTTCTAGTTCTGTGAAAAAGGGTATAGGTAACTTGAATGTCACTACATTGAATCTGTATGTCAGTTTTGGTCGGAAGGCCTTTTTGACAGTGTTGGTTTGCCAATTTAGGAACAAGGGATGTCTTTCCATTTTAAAATATTCTTCTTTAATTTCTTCTTTAGTGTACTATAGTTGTCAGTATAGAATTCTTTCACTTGACTATTTGATTTCTAGATACTGAATTTTCTTTGAAGGGGCTGTGAATGGGATTGCTTTTCCGTTCCCTTTCTTTGTTTTCATTGTTGCTGTAGAGAGATGCTATTAATATTTTCATATTAAATTTATCTTTCAACTTGGCCAGATTTGTTTATTAGTCCTAGCAGTCTTCTATTGGGGTTTTTGGGGTCTCCTTTGTAGAGGATCATGTCATCCACAAATAAAGACAGTTTGATTTCTTCATTTCCTATGCATATTCCCTTATTCCATTCTCTTGCCTGATTGCTCTGGCTACGGTTTTGAGCAATCTGTTGCCTAGAAATGGTGAGAGTGGACACCCTTATCTTGTTCCAGATTTAAGGGAAAGTGATTTTAGTTTTTCCACACTTAAGATTATGTTGCTGTAGGATTGTCAATAAATTGCTTTTATCAGCTTGAGGTAAGATTCTTCTGTACCTATTTTCTTTAGAGTTTTGATCAGGAAGCGGTGTTGTACTTTGTCAAAGGCTTTTTCAGCAGCTGGTGAGATGATGTTTATTTTGTCCCTGCTTTGGATAAGGTGGTATATTACATTAATTGATTAACATTCAATTAACCAGCCTTGCATCCCAGTGATGAAACCAACTTGGTCATGATGTATGTATGGGCTTTTTAATAATTTGTTGCATTCTGTTTGCAAGTATCTTATTAGTGATCTATATTCATTAAGGAAATTGACTTGTAGTTTTCTTTTTTTTAATTGACCCACTCATGAATTTATTATTGGAACAGTCTTGTCAAGTAATTTCAGCAAATAGTGGTAGTGAAAAAACATTTAGGTTTTGCTTAGGATAAAAATGTAACAAAATATATGTCATAAAATTTTCAGTATGAATTATATAATGAAAATGTAGGTATAACTGGATGACAAGTTGTTTTGGGTGTTCAAAAAAAGTAGAAGAAATTTGTTTATGATATCAGCAAAGATAAATTATAATGATGACTTTTGAATCAGTGGGCCTTGACAAGACGGGGGAAAGTTTTGTGGGTGAAGATCAAAGTGGCAACAACAGGCAGAGAAAACTCCATGAGGAAGTCCACTGGCAGGCACAATGGCAGATGCTGCTGCTGGGGTTTTCTTTAACTGTGAGTCTTACCTTGGTCGAGAATCAAGGTGATATTTGTTTCCAGAAAGGAGTTGGGCAATATTCTCTCCTTGAATATCATGGGAGAGTTGAAGAGCATAGTGCTAACACTTTGGTGAAGCTCTGCTAAAATTCTGCAGTGAATCCAGCAGGTAGACCCTTTATTATTGCCTCAATTTCATCCCAGGTAATTGCACTATGGGGGTTTTTATATCTTCTTGCTTCCATTTTGGTATGTCATATGTGCCTTGGAATTTATCAGTCTCTTCTGAGTTTTTCAATTTATTGGAATATAGGTTTTTGAAATAATTTTTTGTAATCCTCTCGGTTTCAACACTGTGTTCTGATTGTCACCTTTTTTGTCTCTAGTTGCATTGATGTGAATTTTTCTTTCCTTCTTTTGGTGAGTTTAGCTAGAATTTATCCATCTTATTTTTCCTTTTGAAGAACTAACTCTTTGATTCATTGATATTTTGTGTCTTTTTTTTTTTTTGGTTTCAATTTTATTGATCTTAATTCTGATTCTTTTAGTTTCCTTCCCTTTCTTCTTTTGAATTCGGCTTGTTCTTGTTTTTCCAGGACTACATCATTACATTGTTTGTTTGACAGTGACCTGTTATTTTTATATGTCCACTCATGTTTGCATATACCTCTGAGTACTGCTTTCATTGTGTCCCCATAGATTCTGGTATATGTCCATTGTCATTTGACTTTAGGAAATTTTTGATTTTTCTCTTGGTTTCTGCTCTAATCTACTGTTTATTCAATAAGGTATTAGTTAATCTCCATGCATTTATATGTTTCTGTAGTTTCTTTTGTTCTTCTGGTTTCATTTCACTAAGATTTGGTAGTATGATTTCGATTCTTTGGTATGTATTTAGGTGTGTCTTTTATCAAAGGATATGGTCTGTTGTGGAAAAAGTCCCAGGTGTTGCTGAGGAAAAGGTGTAATCTGTTGACACTGGGTGGAACACTCTGCATATGTATTTGTTAAGTCCATTTGCTCCATGATGTGGTTTAGCTTTGATGTTTCATTGTTGATTTCTTTGTCTGGTTCACCTGGCTATTTGTGAGAGTAGGGCACTGAATTCTCCTAGTATGATTGTTTTGGGGTGTATTTGGCCCTTCATGTACAGTAGTGTCTCTTTTATGTATACACCTACTTTAGGTACATATATGTTTATACTTGTGAGCTCTTTGTGTTGGTATTGTTCACTTTACCAGTATATAGTGTCCATCTTTGTCTCTTCTGATCTCTTTGGATTTGACATCTGCAGTGTCTGATAATAGTGTAGCTACTCTATAACTATACTCATACTTGTTTCCAGGCTTCATTAAAGTGTGGTATTCCATCCTTTGACATTCAGTCTGTGTGCTTCTTTGTGTGGGAAGTTTGTGTCTTGCAGACTACAATTGGTTGGGTTTTAATTTTTGATCCATTCTGCCAGTCAGTATCTTTTGATTGATGAGTTAAGACCATTAACATTGAGAGTAATTAACTGTAAAATTTTTACCTAATCCTGCCACATTGTCTTGGCCTTCTAGTGTTGGTTCTTTGTTTTTTTTCTTTTTGTTGTACTTTTCCTTTAGCGGTTTCCTTTCTTCTGTGTTCTTTGGTGCCGCTGTTTTCTCTATTATCTCTGTAACAAATTCCTTCATATGTTTTCTGCAATGCTGGCCTAGTGTTCACAGATTTCTTGGTTGTGAAAATTTTTTACTTAAATATTCAGAGATAATTTTGCTGGATACACTAATCTGGATCAACTCTTGCTTTCTTTAAAATCTTGAAAGATTTTATTCCAGGCTTTTCTGGCCCTTAAGGTTTCCATTGAAAAATCTGCACGTAATTTGAATGGGCATATTTTGGTAAAATGATGTCTTTTTTTCTCACTGCTTTTAATATTCTCTTTTTGTGTTAAATTTCTGAGGTTTTGATTATGATGTATTGGGGCAAGTTTCTGTTCTGTCGCAAGTTATTTGGTGTTCTATAAGCTTCCTGTACCTCAGTTACCTCAATATTAATTTCTTTTCCTAGGTTGGGGACATTTTCTTCCATGATTTAAATGATTAAGTTTTTTTTAAATACCTTTTGTGCTGTTTTCTGCTCTTTGTCTCATATCCATAATTCTGAGGTTAGTTCTCTGAGTTATTGTTCAACTGTTGTAACCAGCTATTTTAGCTCACTTCTGATATTGGTGTTACGCTTGATTAGGGCATTATATTCCTCAACCTTTCTTCAAGGTCTGAAGTTCTGTCCTCAAAGTCTTCAAGCTGACTTACTCTGCTTTTAAATGATTATTTTTTTTTAAAATCCTGAACTTCAGCTAGATTTCTTTTCAGATTTCTCACTTCTCTATCAAAATGTTTCTTTATATCTTGCATTGTTTTATTTACCTGAGCCAACTTTCTTTGTGCTCAGTAAGCTTTGTATTTTTTAGGGCCATTACTTGTTTAGTAAATTCCCCTTTATGCCTGCTGATCATTACTTGCATTTCTTTACAACTGTCTTGTTTGAACTGACTGACTGGTGAAACTGAATTACCTGGTTTTTGACATCTTTTCCTAAGAGTTCCATTATTTCAGGGCCCATGACGTTAGCACCGGGAATCTTCAGGCACTTTTCTGTGTGTCTTCTTGCTCTATTTTCCCATGATTCTTGGTAAGAATGGCAGACTGGAGGAATAGCTCAGCAGCTGAAGTGCTTGCCTAGCAATCTCGAGGCCGTGGGTTCAGTTCCCCAGCACCACATAAGCCAGGATTGGTGGCACATACTTGTAATCTTAGCATTCAGCAGGATGGGGCAGAAGGATTGCCATGTTTTCCAGGCTTGGCTGTACTACACAGTGAGTTTAGGACCAACCTGGACTGCAGAGCAAGGCCGTCTGAAAAACAAAAAACAAAAAGCCCTAACTGGACAGGCTAGTTTTCAGAGAATCAACAGCTTCACAATGTTAAGGCTTCCACTGAGATTCTTTAAACACCTTTTCTTTCAATATGATTTAATTCTCATAAGACTAGGCTTTGCATCTTAAAAAGGTTTACAGGCTTCATTACTATTTCATTATTTTTAATTAGTTATAGCTGCTGTGCTATCTTTATTCATCTGCTTAGCTGAATGTATTCTGATTGTTTTTCATCAATTCTTGTGGATTTACTAGAACCTAGTGGCAAGTAAACCACTAGTAGTTTCATTCTGCTAGTAGTGTTTCATGTTAGTATGCATGATGTTTTTCTGGTTTAATTGGGTTATTGGCTCCTCTAGAGCACTGCTAAATAATAGTTTTCTTTTTTTCCTGATTTAAGAAAATTTCTATTTCTAATCAGGTTTATTTAAAAATTCTGGATTGTATATTAAATTCAATGTTCACATTGCAGTCTATACTTTCGTTGAGTTTATACATATCATCCATGTGTAGGTGGCATTAACACGGCCTAGTTAACACTACTATATTCAATGTGCCATTGTCACTGGTATTCTTATATCTATGTTAAGTCTTGAGATTATCTTATAATATTTTTGTGCTAGTTTTCCCATTGTTCTAGGGTGAGTTGAGAATCTGTCCTTTTTTTTTTTTTAAAGGTAACAGTTCATGTATTGTAGGAATTGCTTTCTGAGCTCACCTTTAATATGTTTTTGTGCTTTTTTAAGTAACTATTTTCAGTATTTTTCAAATACTTAAGGCATCCAGGGAATAATGTACTATATATTCATGATCTCATGTCCCAAGTTTAGATGATGGTAACATTTGCCACATTTACTTGAGTTTACAAACACCTCCTTGCATGTGTGTGTGTGTGTGTGTGTGTGTGTGTGTGTGTGTGTGTGTGTACGCTTCTGTTCTCCCTCCCTCCCTCCCTCCCTCCCTGTTCCCTGGGAATGGCCAGGAAAAAAAAAATCTCTGAGGAATGTTTGATAGCTTATGATTTTTTTGTATGTAAGGAATAAACATTTTATAAACGTGTGTTCTAGAAACTATGGAGTGATGGATTTGCTTCAGTCTTTTGGTAGGGAGGTTGAACTCATTTTTAGCATATGAAACTGCAATGCTGTTTTTAATAATTGTTAAAAAGCATAGCTACAGCATACAGCCTTTATACTTTTTTTGACACAGGGTCTCGCTCTATAGTTTACTTCTCTTTTTTACTGAGATATTAATGTAGGTTATTCCCATGCATGTTTTCATCCTTTTTCATTTGTATATTTTTAAATATAATTATTTTGTGGTTTTTATGATAAAAAAGATACTGTATATGTATTTTTTAAACCTTTTTTTTTTTTAAGACAGGGTTTTTACTCTCTAGCCCAAGCTGGTTCTGAACTTACTACGTAGCCCAGGCTGGGCTGGAATCAGGACAGTCTGCCTGCCTCAGCCTCCGAGTGCTGGGATTACAGGCATGCCCCACCACATTCATCTTTATATAGTGCTGAGAAATTGAACTCAGGGCCTCGCTCTGCCATTCCTCTAGCACCTGGAAACCTGTTTTTGTTGTTGTTGTTTTTTAACGTAATACTTTGAGAGATAGCCACGTTGATCCATGTTGATATCCTCTTATTTTTATAATCTGGTATCTTTGAAATTGTAATCCTTCATAAATCAATAATGTCTGAAAATTGGCAGTGTTTTCTTAGTGGCCAAATAATGGTGTACCTTGTAAGTGATGTCATCTTATGTTTGATTAGATCCTATAGTTAATTCCTATTAATTGCTATGAATATTCTGTTGTTTGAATATAACACAGTTAATCCATTTCTATATCACACTTTAATCGTTTTCTTTAATAATGGCTCATCATTGTTTGCACTTTCATTATTTCAAACAGTGCAGACGTAAACATTGTTTCACCCTCATAAATATTCTGAATGGAAATGTTGAGTTTAATGAATATGGATATTCTGCTTACTGGAATTGCCAATCACGTTCCCAAGTTATTATTTATATTTCACCAAGAATTTGTGAGAACTCTTATTTACTTTTAATTTTTGAACTTGCATTCATTTGAAATTAATTTTTAGTTTTTGAGTTAATTTATCTTAATTTTTATTAATTCTGCTTTGATTTATAATGCCATAATTCTTGTAAACCTAGTTACCTTTATGTACTGTAGCTTTACATTTGTCTCTAGGCTTCCTTCTCTGCACTTTCCGTTAGCTTATGGTGTGTTCCTACAACTACTGTGCCTTCGATTACTGTAGTTTGATGGTGAGGTGACTGCCTTACTAACACTCTTTAGAACTGCCTTGGTTGTTGTCTTTACACATTCACATTTTTTTAAGTTCGTTGCCAAATTCTGGGGAAATTTGAATTGCATTAAATTTTTAAGATGTATTTAGAGAGAATGCTTGTCTTTGTCATACTGAGCCTTTGTATTTATGAAGGTGGTCAGTTGGTTGGTCAGTCAGTGTGCCCCTTTGCATCAGTGAAGTTTTGCAGTTTTCTTCATTGGCTTGGCTGTTGCATGGTGGTGGATAGGATGACTCGGTCAGTCTACCCAGCATCTTACTAAAAGCTGGTAGCTCCTTTGGGAAGTAAGCTGCTTTAGGAGCTGAATCTGTTACTGTTTCTTTAGCTTCTTTTATCAGTGGTCAGTCCAAAGTTTTCCCCTTCATGAGTCAGTTTTAGTAACTCTTGAAAGTCATGTATTTTTAAATTTGACAGTTTATGAGGAAAGTTTTGCATGGACTTGTAAATCTTGTCTCTGCATTAATTCTATATATTTTTTTTTTCATGAGTCTAATTTGTTTAGTAAATTCGTGTTTTTTCCTTTATCTTTGGAATTCCTTGAAAATTTCCAAAACCAGCTTTTGCTTTTATTGACTGAGCATTTGCTGCTTATGCAGTTTCTGCAGTTATCTTCATTCATCCTTTCAACTTTCGAGTTTATTAGTTCTTTTAATATGTGGGTGATAGGTTATTTAAATTTCATCGTCTTGTTTTCTAATATATACACTTTTTTCTCAGTATTATTTGGTTACATCACAGGTTTTGTTTTACAGTGTTCTCTGGTTATTTATAAACAATCATTTCTTAAACTTAGAATTTTTTCTTTTTGTCAAAAAAATTTTTTGAGTAGTTTCAGAAGGAGGGAGATGCTATTTATTTAGTTTTGGATAGGTTCAAAGGGAGGCCTGTTTTTTATTATATTGTCCTTTTATGATTAAATTCTAATATAGCTACACAGTTGTCCAAGAATATTATGTGTAGTTTTGCTGGTTGGTCGTATTGGCTTTTTTCTGCATTTCTCCATGTGTTTGAAAAGGTTTTCTTCACAGTTTCTGTGAAGATTTTGTGTATATGTGTCTGTGTTTTCGATTAAGCTGGTGTATTGGGTTGATAGATCTTTTGTGTGTGTGTCATATTCATGAATTTAGAGGAAATAGTTCTGTTAGTGTGTTCTGTGAAAAGTGTGAGCAGTGTACTCCTGAAGCACCTTGGTTATTCTTCTTTCTCCAGGATTGTTGCTCAGTCACCCATAGGAGGTGTGAATTGGTCTGGTTGTTGTTTCTGTCACTGTTTATGTTGTATATTTTAAAGTTATGGTATTAGAAGTTCTTTGTCTGACATATGTTCTGCTTTTCTTTTAATATTTTTGCTTGAATTCTGCGTACTTGATTTTAATCTTGCAATACATTTTATTACTATTCAGTATCTCCCTTTTCAGCTCCCCCGTCTTTTGCTTCTCATTTTATACCTGATTTTTGTTTGTCTGTTTTGCAATGCTAGGGATCAAATGGAAGGTCTTGCATATGTTAAGCAAATGCTTTGCTGTTAAGTTATCTCCTATGCCCTACATCTGATTTTAAACGCAGCATATAGCTATCTTTTCATTTGTTTATTTCCCTTCATTTTCTCTGTTCTGCTTCAGGGATCCCTAAATTTTAAAATTTTTAGAGACATTGCTTCTTAGATCTCAATTTTACCCTGGCAACTGCTTTTTTCCACCAGATTGTTTGGGCTCTAGTTCTATCTAAATATTAGCTTTTCTTTCCAAAATTTGTTAAGTTCCTACATCTCTTTTCATCATTGTGGACTTGACTGCAGTATGTGTATTAATGCTGTCTTCCATTGATAGAGAGGGATGATGGCGGCCAGCACTTAGTTTTTAGTGTGGATCCAGTGGAGCCTGTGTCCATCCCAGCACTTCTCACTCAGTCATCTTGGAGTCTTCCTGAGTTGCTGTACTCTTATTTGACTTTCTTGAAGCTGTTGTCTTTTGTGTGTCATTATGAGCTACTGCCCATCATGTAAGTTGGAGTGACTGAAGGAATCATTGAAGTTAGCTCAATATAAAACAGTTAATTTTGGGGAGCTCTTGGGGGAACTTGCCAATCTCCAAGGCCTTTCTCCTAAATCTTCTTTAACATTTCTGTCACTTGCTTTTTGACTGGTCTGTTAGGATTTTCTTCTGTCCTGAATGTTTACTTTTACTGGTCATTTTTCTTTGACCAGTTCCTTAATTATCATTGTAATCTGATGTGAGAATTACTTGTTGTCCACTTCCTAAAGGCAAAAGCCATTATTATTGACCTCTGTGTAATATTTATGGTTTTATTGTTACTTGAGAAAATCTGTATGTTTGTGTAGAGACAAAAATAGTCATACTTCAGTATAGGCAGATCATTAACATATGCTGGTTTTAAAAAAATTTTTTCCTTGAGGGGCTGAGATAGTAGGTCATTGATTAGTGTGCTTGCCTAGAAAGTGCAAGACCCCAGGTTCGATGCCCCAGGACCACATAATATCTGAGCATAGTGATGCTGCCTGCAACTCCAGCACCTGGGAGGCAGAGGCAGGCGGATTGCCATGAGTTCTAGGGCAGCTTGGGCTACATAGTGAGGTTGAGACCACTTGGGCTATAGAGTGAGACCCTGTCTCATAAAAAATATTTCCTTTGAAAGTTAGGGCTTTACTATTTTCTTTAGTCCTCATAACCTACACTGCAAGGTGTGGAAACATTTAAAAGGCAAATACTTAAACAAAAAGAAATCTTGCAGAGAAATCATAGCATTTTAGAATTTGCCTTATCCCCAAAGGCTTTTGATTACTTAAAATAGGTGGTAACTAGACTTGTCAGAGCCAGTAAATGTTTACTCTTCTTTGCCACACACACTTGAACAATATTACATGTATAGGAAAGACGTTTACTGAAAAAATATAAATATGGTTGTATTCATTTCTTGTGTTGACTCCAGGTATAGAGGAAAGTATAGAAAAGTTGATAACAGAGCTTTCATTCTGCTGGCTTTGCAGATGTAATAGGTATGTGGTCTTAGGCAAGCCATTTTAGCTGCGTGCATTGTACTTGTCTGTAAAATGGGAATAAATAACTTAAAAATTCAGGGTGTGACCAGTCAGTTAAGATAGTCTGTGTGAAAAAAAGCCCTTTGTAAATGATAAAGCACACTGTAAGTGATAGCTATAGTTGCTTTTTAGCCTTTTTCTACTGAAAGCATGTGACATGAAATCAATTATTGGAATCATTGTGCATTTTTAGATAAGGTAATAGTTGATCCTTAAAACATTTAACTGAAAGAGAAACACACACACACACACACACACACACACACACACACACACACACACAAATACATGGGTCTCAGATAAACATTTGGATTATGTTGCTGTGCTCTAATGTCAATTCCTGTTGATTTCTCAAATCCTAGATCTTTGCATATTATAAACTACTTCATTTTGCCCACTTACTTTTGTCATGATTCTTATTTCTTTCATTTTAATTTGTGATCGCAAGAAAACTGAAATCTGAGACCAAGTTCTGTGTAAGTTTGGTCCTGCCTGACTTGATTACGACCTCTTAAACTTTAGCTCAGTCTTTTAATGGCCTAATTTGACTATACTAGTGTTGGGACCAAATATTGTGACTGGTTGGTTATTTTTAAACTTTCTCCACTGATACTAGAAGCATAGCTGTGAGTCTGAAAGGTAATCAGTGATCTGTTTCAAAAACTGATTTCTGAACTCCAATCATAAATCATTACTTATCAATTTTTGGATTTCTAGCAACTTCATCTTCTCTCTTTCTGCCACAATCACTCCATTTATCATGATCACTGTGATACTGTCACTTTCCCAGTCACCTGGTACATAGACCCAAAGACAATCTTAACTATTTCATATTTTAAGCCAGAAGACCTCTTACTTTCCATGTTGCTGCAGCCATTGAAGACAAAGGAATTGAAGTAAGCAGAGAAATTCATATTTAGTCAAGTAAAGAAATAGCCATAAGTTTATGCCATTACCAGGGAAGAATATCTGCCAAGGCATTTTGGAATAAAAGTGAATTCCAAAAGCAATTGCAGTAGACCTCTAAAGTTTGAGAAAGAACTTTAAAGGAAAATATCACTACCACGAAGAGTCCACTTAAAGATTTTATGATGGGAGTAACGTAATTCTCCAGGGGCTCAGTTCACATTCTAAACATTGAGCCACTGCACTTCTGTATTCCAGCTTCCAAATGAAGGAGAAATGATCCAGAAGTGAGAAACAACCACTTGGTGCTGGTGACTAAATTCAGTTGTGAGAAACACTAGGAAAGTTTCCAGAAACGTTTTGTTGGGCTCCACTGTGAGTCACACTTGCTCTGCAGGGAAGATGCAAGATCTGTGTATGTGCTGCTCCCCTGTACCCTACGTGGGTGAGAGTGTATGGTGAGATCCAAACTGAAACCGCCAGCTGCTTTGAGTAGGCAGTTCCCTTCCAGTAGGCTGGAAATTGCAAGTAGAGGGCTAAATTGAACTGCCGTTCTCTGAAGATGAATAATGGACAGGCAGGAGGATTCTAGTCACCACAACCTGACACCTGTGTCTTACCTGTCACTCCTCCCCCTTGAAGAAAGAATGAACAGAATAAGAAAAAGGCTGAAGGATATTTTCAAAGGAACAGCTAGCTCAAGAAGAAAATTATAGGCATTCTTTTTTTTCAAAGAAATTAGAGAACTTAAGTCCTGAAAAAGAGCTCAAAGAATATGAGATAAAGCCTGAATCTGCAAATAGTTATGGGTTAAACTATGTGTAAGGTGCATCTAACAGATAAGTATTAAATCTTGTGTTCTTGAGACAGGATGTTCCTTTTTAAGCTAAGTCATTTTTAGGATTTGGCTATTTGTCAATCTCAACTTCTAAAAGCAAAAATTAAACCTTATGTGAGAAATTTTTCAGATGTTCTCAAATCAAGGAGGACAAAGACTTCGGTGAATATTTAGTGACTATAATGGAAATTCCAAGTCTTAAAGGCAGGAAGACTGCAGTGTGGTTGAGATTTGGCTCTACAGCTGGAGTTTGATTGACTTGCATTCCCAATGCTGCTGCTTATCAAGTGTGTAACCTCAAGAGCAGGTTTTTTAGTCTGCTGGAGTCTCACTTTATCAACTACATATGTGTAGAGAAGTATACGGCACATAATCGGCACTCAAAGAGTATTAGCTGTTGACTCTTTTCCAAGAGACCTTGTGTGGCTGGAGTACAATAAAAAAGAGCTGTGCACTGAGCAAAGGCAGCACCGTAGGGAGCACACCTAGTGGGCTGCTGAAGAACTGTCTTTTGAATGAGATGAGAAGCCATCTGAGGTTGGAGCAGAGGAATTTTACTCTAAGAGTCCTCTAGCTACCAACATGAAGACAGACGGTGAGTGGAGAGGATGAAGACAGGAAGATAATACATGGATGACCGGGTTGGCCTTGGCAGAGTAAAGTGGTACTAATGGGTGTAGTGACAAGTGTTTGGATTCTGGGTCTGTGTTAAAGGTAGAGAGCCAGCAGAGTTTGCTGATGCATTACTGGATATGAACTGTGAGAGAAAGCACTCGACCCCAGCACTAAAGAATTGGAGTTGGTCTTAGCTGAGGGATACCTGTTACCACTCAAGAGCAGGCTAAGCCAGAATGAAAGGAAAAATGTCCTTTCCTAAATACGGGATTGAATTCTGAATTCTCCAAGGAGTTACGAGCTTTGCTGAGCTCATAGCTGGCCACTATGTGTGAGCTTATTCCAAGATCTCTGTGGAGGTAGCCTAAATTGAAGCTGACCCCTGGGGACCACTGGTCACTTTGTTCATGGGACTGTAGTCCTTCTCCAAAAGAACACATTTGGCAGAAGGTGCTGGAATAAACCAAGTGGTCACACATGCTCCAAGATAAGGGTGGAGGATGAGAACTTTATCTTGTGAAATAGCCAGCCACAGAGGTTTGGCTGTCCAGGGGCAAATGGCTCCAAGCTTTGAAAGAGGGGCCAGGAGCTACCCGTTGTCCTGGTGGGGAGAAGAGGATGAACATGAGAAAAGGAAAATAGCTGAAGGGGAAATCTTCACGCTGTAATCTTACCTTATTCCTACCACATCAAAGCTTAAAATAGTGTTACTGGGTTCCCTATAGTGACACAAGGCAGAGTCAGATCCATGGAGACAAAGTTGCTGATTTTGGCGTTTAGTAACTTGGGCTTTGTCCTAATTATTCATTGCTGTGACAGCATACCTGAAAAACCACAACTTAAGGGAGGAAAGATTTATTTTAGCTCACAGTTTCAGAAGGTCTCATCCAGTCCATCCATGGGCAGCTAGCAACAGTGAAAACACAGCAGAAGGGCGAGAACTGCTATTGGCATTGGAGACAGAAAGTGAAATGAATTGAGGAGCCAGTCATTGACTGGAGACTCAGACAAGGCTAGAGCTTTCCCAGGAAGAAGCTATAGCAGTGTTTCTTTTTCCTTCCTGAACTCAGTTCAAGCTGCCAGTTGAGTCCTCCATACCCCGTGTGGGTACCCCTCCACTTCCTGGCCCACAAGTCAATAAAACCTGAAAGCTCTGCCTCAGTCTCAATGATTTGACACAGTTCTTCAAATAAACTTCAAGTATGTAATCTCAGTACTCAGAAAGCTGAGGCAGAAGGAGTGCTGTGAGTTCAAGGCCAGCCTGGGCCCCAGACTGAGTTTAGGGCCAGCCTGGATTAGAGTGTGAGCCTGTCTTCAAAAAGCGAAACCAAAAATGAAAGAACACAACAAAATCCAAGCATCTGCCCTTTCCAGCCAAACCCCACCTCCCAGCAGCACACAGTTCCACAGTTATTCCACTGCGTCCAAAGACATGATGCTTCTGGGTGACACTCCAGATACAAACCATAGCAGGGAGTCATGGGTGACTTAATAGGCAGCAGATAAGACTGCAGGGAGCTTAACAGATGTGAAGTCAAGAAATAGAAACTGGTCACTGGATTGGAGAAGCTTGGATGAGAAGAAAAGAGCTCTTGCTCTCTTGTTCCCTCTCACTTTTATGAGCTACATCTGAATATTTTCCCCACATTAAAGCATACCTATTTTGGGATTCTTGCCCATACTCTTCTTAAGGAATCTGTCATGGCCTACAGTTCCTGCCATGTCAAATAATCTTGACCTCTGATTCTACCTGAGAAGGAAAGGGTGGTGTATTCACATATGACTTATGCATTGTGTGATTTCTCATTTGAATTTCCCTCTAAGAATTTGAATTTAAAACACAACGGTTTCCAGGGAGTCATGGATAGTAAATACACAAATTCATGCTTCTCTCTGGACTATGTATAAAAGAAAGCTACAGGGTAGACAGAGGAGGAGAAAGGCAGGTGAAGCATGCCAGAGGAAGCTGAGACTTGTGGAGACTCAGAAGGGTGTTTCCCAAACCTGGGTCAGCATCTACTTTTGAGTTCTTTGGCTTTAAAAACACTGTCTTTCATTTTCTGTCACCTGAACTGGCTCAAAGGACCCTGCCTTCTTCAATCTGCCTGAGTTTCCTCATCCTTGGCTTTTTCTTGCTTGATTTGTTGGGACATCAAGATGGGAAAACATAGCAGAGAGAAGAGATCAATTTGTGGCATCTAGGAAGCAGAGAGAGAGGAAGAGCCCATGGTCCCATTATCCCTTTAGGAGCACAGTTGCAGTAACCTCACTTCCTTCCACTAGGCCCCTTCTCCTAAAGGTTCCACCACCTCTCAATAGCACCACAAGGTGAACATCAAGCCTTCAAAATATGAGACTTTAGTGGACCTTCAATATCCAGACTATAACGTCATCCTCTAAGTTCTAGCATAGGGGCTATTCTACTATGTGGTGGTAGCTCACTTCAAGATCGAGTCTTACAGCACTGTTAGAAATTAACAGAGCTTAATCAAGTGCTTACTGTGAACCAATAACTGGAATAAGCACACTGTATACGCCACCTGACTTTCTCACAGCAACACAATGAAGTATTTTAGTTGATACTTAATAGTAAAAGAAATCAAAACTCAGTAAACTGCTATATTCAGATAGTGCTAGAGTCAGAATTCAGAGCTTTCTGATTCTTGGTCTCACAAAACACATGTCTTTATAGTAGGACTGAAACTAGACGTATTAGAGCATGTGAATCCAAATGAATATTTCAGAGTATTATAATGACTTGCCATTATCATCTTTTAAACTTTATCTGTGAAATTATAGAGGAAATTAGAGAATATTTGATTACATTATAGACAAACTACGCATAGCTTAGGCCACCTGTTAATTATGATGTGCTCATCATTTGAAGATTGAACATTTTGTTCATGCAATTTGTGTTTCCACAAAACAGAGACTAGAAAAAATATTTTTAAACTGTTTCAGTGCTGTGCACATAGTAAATATTGCAACAAATATGTACTAGATGCATTTGATTCTCACAATTTAGGATGCCTAATCACACCAAGTCAATTTCTCAGAACATGCTCCACACTGAGTTTCTGGACATTTTCTCCACCTCAGTCTGCCACAATTCTAACCCTGTGGTTATTCAGGCCCAAACCCGGAAGCCAACTTTTACTCCTTCGTTTTCCTCATACATACCTCCTAATCTGACGGGAAATCTTTTGGACGCTATATGCAAAATATATGCAGAACCTAACTACTTCCCCTGCTTCTGTGATTTAAGTCATTATTATGTCGTAGGTAGTATATTAGTTTGCTAAGGCTGCCTTAGTAAAGTACGACAAGCTGGGAGCTCAAGTGACAGACTTATTCCCTCATTTTGGGAGGTCACAGGTCCACAATTAAGGTGGTAGCAGGATTGATTCTTCCTGAACACTGTGAGGGAGAGATCAGCTCCGAGCGGCTCTCCTTGACTTGTAGATGGCTTGGTTCTCCGTGCGCCTCTGTACCACTTTCTGTGTGTGCATGACTCTATGTCCAAGTTTTCCCTTGTCATAAGAATGCCAGTCGGGTTGGAGTGGGACCCACCCTAATGATTTCATCTTAATTACCTCTTAAAGACTTTATCTTCAAATAGGTACGTTCTAAGATGCTGGGGGTGATGACATCAACATACGAATTTGAGAGGACAGCTCAACCCATGACACCTGGATTATTACAGAAGCTTCTTTCCTGGTCCCTGACTGTTCTCCATATTTCTAGAATGGAAGTCCGATCGATCGTATCTCTCCAGGCATTATTATGGGAGTAAAAGCCCGAGTCCTTAACAATGGGCTGCCAGGTCCTTGATCAGGCCTCTGTCACTCTCTGCCTTCACTTCCTCCTATCCTTGCCCTCAACACCCTGCTCCCCAGGAGTTTACTCACCATCCCTTTAAGACAACAGGCAAATCTGTCATAGCATTTGTATGTTAAAGTCTTTCTACCTGGAATGTTATTCTTCCAGATGTTAGCATACCTTGTGCTCACGTTCAGGTTCACTCAGACATTTCTAATCCTGCAAGGCTGGCCCAGCCTGATGTCCTTATTTAACACGGCATTCTCTGCTTCAGTACTATTTATCGCCTTTTTGTGTCTTGTCCTCACAAGAATCATCCTCTTCTAATGTATTTTGTAATTTTTACATTTTGTTAATCCTCTGTCCCCCTCGGTTAGATTTGTTCTCTGTTGTACCCTCAGAGTCTAGAACACTGGGTACTAGAAGGCAGTCAATGCGTATGTATAATACCAATTTTAAAATTTCATCCTGTAAGTGCTGAAATTGAAGAACAGAAGCTAGATAGTTTTCCAGCTTACACCGTGAGTTGGTGACAGATCACCCAAGTGGCCCCTGGTTCAGGACTCTTTATACTATAACCAGAATTTAAATACTTCCTTTGTTATAGTGACATCTACTTGTGCTAACATACAATTTATTTATTTACTTATTCTGAGGCAAGATCTCACTCTGTAGGCTAGGCTGGTCCTAAACTCATTCTGTGTAGCCCAGGCTGGCCTCAAACACAGCAATCCTCTTGCCTCCTGAGAGCTGGTATTACAGGTGTGTGCCATCATGCCCAGTATGTGTAGTGCTGGGGAATTGGGCTTGTTCGGCAAGTGCTCTACCTGCTAAGCTATGCCTCCAGTGCCACAATTTTTATTTTAAATCTTGTCTTTTGCTTCATAAGGTTATTCCTATCTTAATGGCTAATTGAGCTTTATTGCATTGTCAGTCTCTCAGTCTAACTCTAATCAGGATGACAAGTAGCATCAGCAAAGCCCCAAAACACACAAAGAATTTCTCAGTTAACTCCGTGGTTGCCTCTGGACCATGACTAATATCACTAGTATTTTTATTTTTAGATAATTTTAGTTTTTGTATGGAAATACATAGACATGGTTGGGAAAATTAAGTACTATGAAAAGAGCTATAATGAACTCTAAAAGAGATTATGTCTGGAATCCTCACCCCCAACCCCACATGCTTCCCCCTGAACCTGAGCTTCTACCATTTCTATCTTTGTGTCACAGGCCCAAGGCACAGCTCTCATTCTGGAACTCCCCATCTCTTGAGTAGAATCTACTGTTTTCTAGATCTATGTCTTCCTCTTAAATTAGTTTCTTATTTTGCTAAATCTCATTCTCAGGTAAATTCTTAAGGATGACAGGAATTTAACATCAGCAATACTTGGATGTCTGAAAATATATTTTTCTACCTTCACTTTTGCCCTCTGGAAGGAGACGTGCCAGTGGCATTGCTTTGGCCCTTGGGAAGGTGTAGTTTGCCACTGTGAGTGACTTAGCAATAGGTAAACTTGCCTCTAAGTTTCTGAGTTCTCCTTTCTTACCCAGCCTCTAATCTCTAACTGCATTTTTGCCTAATTGCTTTTGGGAATGCTGACGTTCAGACCTCTGGCCCTCAGCTCCCGTCTCCTCCCAGTGTCATGTCCTCCTTGGTTTGAACTCACTGCTACCCTTAGTGCATAATTCACAGCTATTAAAAATTATTTCAAAGAGTATTTAATAATACAAAAAATATACCTGATATGTGGTAACATAAAATTGCTGTTTAGTGCAACAAAATGGTTGAATATCAGCAGTTTCATCTATTGGGGGGTACAAACTGTCGTTCAGTATTCCACTTTATACGGTGTTCCTGTGTGTCAGTCTCGAGCATCTTCGGGTTTTGATATCTGAGAGGATTGGGGAGGATGGTCATGAGACTGAGCCCCTCCAGATACCGAGGGACAGCTGTACTTACTGAGAGCTTTCTCAATAATGTGCTAAGGGTATAATTATCTCTTTGTATTCTTCCTGTGAGAAGGTGGTAGTCTCTGGAAAATGGTGATGTGTCTGGACCACTCCTGCCTGGCCTGGCATGCAGGGACCACAGGACTAGCAGGACTAGGAGAAGGAAGTTCCTAGCAGTGGGTGAGGGGAGAGAAGGCCATAGGAAAGGTGCGTAGAAGGATGATCCGTTCAGCAGCAGCATCAGCTGGACTTGGCAGAATGCTTAGATACAAAGGTGGGCCTGGCAAAGGTAATTTGGAGGTTATAAAGCCTTTACTAACAAAACAGGTAACAGATATCCTGTGGATTTGAAGATGATGTGACTGGGCTTATACTCAATCAGGTAGGAATGAATCAATCCTACTTGGGTTTTGAATCGAAACAAAAGTGCTAGACACTTAGTGGAGGAATTATAGGCCCTACTAGACACATGAGAAAACATTGCTGGGATTTTTCCTGCTTCCTAGCACTGAAGAAAGAAGAAATAAAACAGGTTTAACAACAACAAAACAATGGTGTCTATGAAAAGCAAGTTGAAAACAGAGGGATAAGGAGGAAAAGAAAAAGCAGAAGAGAAAGACCTAAAAGTCCAAAAAGATGCAAACCCATATCTTCCTGTAGAAGGGCATCTGCCCTGTTGGTTGGAAGGAAACAGCAATTCTCTAACTGTCCATCACAGAATCAAGAGCCAGACTTCTTTTCCTTTTGCTCCTGAAAGGAAGGGAAACTCTTTAGAGTGACCAGAACTTTCAATTAAAAAAAAAAAAAAAAGAAACTGCAGTACAACAGGCTATTTTAACTGGTTATGTTTTCAAAGTTCCCAACCTGAGCCAATATTGTATCCTAAAGAACATTCTCTGGGGGACAAACAAAATAAAGCAAACAAGCAAAAACAACAAATGATCCTGTGACCAAAAGTCACATTGTAAATTGAAATCCTGGACATGCTTTTGTTTTCCTTCTCATGTTTGACCTGGAAGGCAGCGGAATTCTCAACCAATGTCATATTGACGTAGGAGGTGGTGAAATCCAAGAAATTGGCCATCTCCTCAACCTTCATGCCATCTTCTTGAATTCTCTACAAACTAACCTGATACAAACATCTTTTCCCCAAGGCCTACACAAAGTAGATTTCCAACAGAAAAACCGAAGTGTTCATCAGCAGCCATGCCTGAGAGCAGCTCACTCATCTTCTTCCCATTGGCTTTGGTCACTACCAACGAAATCCCCAAGAGGACAGAACATCTCCCGTGGAAACCTCTCAATCTCTCTCCTTTGGCAAGTACTCCAAGGCAAAGGCTCTGCCATTGCCTCAGCATCTCCACCTCTGAAAATTCCTCACTCTCCAACACTCCAGCAGTCAAACCTACAAGCTACTGTCATGTTTGTCTCCTCTTAGGGAAAACATCAGGTGAGGTGAACATGAAGGTACTGAGAAGAGAGGCTCCCTTACTGGCCCTGAAACCTGACTGCTGGAGGGAATGAAAAATATACAGTCGCCTTGGAAGATAGCCCTACAGTTCCTCATATAGCTAACCAGAGTTACCTTATGATCTGCAGTTTGCCTCCTACATATGTACCCAAGTGTTATAAAAACATATTCATGTGAAAGCTGATCATAGCTTCTTGATAGCTGCAAGGAAGAAATAGAATGTTCATCAACTCATGGGTGAATAAAGTGTGGCATATTTAACTCTTGTCAGTGAAAAATGAAGTACTGGTCTGTACTGCCACATGGAGACACCTTAAAAAATGAAAAAACCACCCATGAAAGAAGTACTGAATTGTATGTCTACATATCCATGACAAGACAGTCCTGTTCTTAGTATTTATCTTCCTCTTTCACATGAGCATCATGGCGTGTAAAGAATGTTCAATGAACCATGGTCATAAAGCAGTGACGCAAGTGAGCAGGGACAGATCTCAGTACCAGAACCTTGAGTAGGAAAAACTGGCCTCAGATCTGACAATGGGCATAATGAGACATTTTTATGAAATTCAGAAACTAAAACTAAAACTTTATTACTTAGTGGTACTTACTATGAAGTGATAAAACTATACGTACATGCGTAAAAGAAGGACACGATGAACTTAACATTTCACAAAGGTGACACCTGCTGGGAGGCACAGGTTGGGATAGGAAGGGATCCACGAGTCGGAAGAACTGGCAGTGTTTCTGTTCCACAGCTTAAGTTTCCGCTAGAATTATGCTGTGTGTACAAGTTACATATGTTCTTATTTATGTGTTAGATGCACTGAAATATGACCTAGAGATCAAAAAATACGTGCCAAATGTTTGCCATAATCCTGGATTTCCATCTGTGCCTGTAGGTCGTCAGCTGTGGCACGGGGCAGGAGAAGCACAGCACCGAGCCGGGCCCAGGGCCTGAGCCTGCAGCTCCAGGAGGAAGGAGCCAGTGGCCAGCTTCACCTGCTCTCCCACCTCTGTGCGCCAGATGTTTGGTTTCAAGTGGAAAAGAGACATTCGGAGCAGGGTTTGTAGTTTCTCTCATTTAATCTGCTCTTAGCTCCGGTCAGCGCCCTAAAGAGAGACTTGTAAGTAAATGGGAAAGTCTGTCACCAAAAACTCTCTTAAGTGCTTGGGAGTAAAATCAGCCTGGATTTGGAGCACCTGAATCAAATATTATAAAAAAGGAAAGGCAGCGATTTTTGCAGAGTCCTCCGTTGCCTCAGAGGTCTCTGAAGTGGAAGTAATGGCCATTAGGAGGGTGCAAGGGATAGCAGACAGGTGGCTCTCCTGCTTCGTCCACGTGCAGTGCCCCTGGAACACTTCAGTGCCAGCTGAACCCCACTGGGTGGAGGCTCAGGGCCCGGAGAGCAGCAAGCAAGAGTAAGCCCTGCGTGTCCACGGAGGCGAGGGAGGGGTCTGTCAACAAGCGGGTCCCAACCAGTAAGACGAAGCTGGAGGCGGCCCACGTCCTCATCTCAAGTTACATCACAAGTTACAGCAATCAAACGTGTGTGAAACGGGCATAGAAGCCAGGCGACAGGATAAAGAGCCTGGAAATAAACCCACGTGGCATCTACAGTCAATCTCCAGCAATGATGCCTGAAACACACAATATAGAAAGGATGATCCTTTCAGTAAACAGCATTTGTAAAATTAGACATCCTCATGTAGAATATCGAATTGGACATAAGCCACATCATATGCAAAAAAATCAACTTAAAATGGATTAAAGACTTAAGATATGAAATTTTAACATTGGTCTTGTTGATGATTTCCTTGTTGTAATCCCAAAACACAGGTAACAAAAGCAAAAATAAACATGTAGGACTTCACCCAACTAAAAGACAGCCATACATTGGGTGAGGAATTAATACCAAAATATATAATGAACACAGTAGTGAGGAAATGAGTAACCCAATCAAAGTGCTCAACCTCACTAGTCATCAAGGAGATACAAACCAGAACCACAGGAGGTGCTTACCTCACACCTCTTAGGATGGCTGTTAATGAAACGTCAAAAGTTAAGTGTTGATGAGGATGTGGGGAAGTAAGAATGTGGTAATCTCTCCACGATGTTGAAAATGTAAATTATACAGCCATTGTGAAAAGTAATATGTAATTTAAAAAAATAGATGTACTCTATGATCCAGAAGTCTCACTACTGAATACATATCCAAAGGAAATGACATCAGTATCTTTTTTTTTTTTTAATTTGAGACAAGGTATTGATTGCTAGCGCAGGCAGGTCCTAAACTCATCATGGAGCCCAAGCTGGCCTTGGACTCACAGCAATCCTGCGTCAGCCTCCAGAGTGCTGGGATTACAGGCCTGCACCACCACATCTGGCTTACCTGGTGCTGGGGAATCAAACTCAAGGCTGTGTGCAGACACCAGTATCTTGAAATCTACACCCCCAAGTTCATTTCAACATTCTTCCAAGGAGCCAAGGTTTGGAAATCAGCTACGTGTCCATTAATAATTAATAGATAAAGAGATTTTTAAAATCTATTTAACACTGAATATCATTTAGCCTTAAAAAAGGATAACCTGCCATTTTCAACAACATAGATTGACCAAGAGACATTATAAGTGAAATAAAAGACAAATATTCCATAATCTCATTTCTAGGGGAAATCTACGAAAGCTGAGGTCATACAAGTAGAGAGTATAATATTGGTTTCCAGGTGCTGGGAATTAGAAGAAATGGGTGTATGCTGGTCAGAGCGGACAAGCTTTCAGTTATGCAAGATGAATTTCTGGAACTCTGATGTTTAGTATGTTAATACTTGATTGAATAGATTGAATAGTTGGAGTTTGCCGAGAGTTGATCTCAGGTGTTCTCAACACGTACACACACACACACACACACACACACACACACACACACACACACAAATGATAACTAAGGGAGGTGATGAATATGTTAATTACTGTGTGGTAATCAATTCCCAATGTCTAAGTATATAAAATCATTATGTTTTATCTTAAACATACCTTATCTTAGTTATGCATACCACACTAATGCCAGGAAAAGAATAATTAAAAACTAAAAAAATAAGAAGCCCCATGGAAACACTTTCTGATACTTGGTGACAGGTACTTTCTAACTTTGTCTATATCTACAACTTCAATTATATTTCTTTTTGAGTGAATAGGATTTATAAAATTGAGTGCTTTTTTCTCTTGGACCTCACTGTATCGGCATTAGTTGTGTCTGCTGCCCCCCTCCCTCTGTCTCCGTGTCTGCTTCTTTCTCTCCCTCCCCATCCTTCTCAGTTCAGCCCTGCCTTCCTCCCCTTCTCGTCCCCCGTCATTCTTTCTTCCTGGAGGAGTATTCTGCTGGCCTTGGTTTCTGCATGACTTCTCTCCCCAGGGCTCCCTTCCTCTCCCTTGGTCTGAAGAGCATGAATCACTTTCTGCTGTACTGCTTTTGTCTTCAGGGCCGTGATGTGAATTCGACTGCATCAGAGTTTTCCCTCTGCCCTTTCTCTGGTATTGTGCTGCTTAACTTGACACATTCTAAACAAATCTCTTAAGAATCTTTACATAATTATCTGTATTTTATGGGTAAATGCCAAGGTTAACAAACTGTTCTGAGAAATTTAATTAAAAACTGCATAAGCTTATTTGAAAATTGAGAAGTGGCATTTTATTCACTCTTAAATATATTTATACATAAAGAGAACATAATATGATGCCAGAACTCAAGAGTTACTGAGTACATCAATTAATTCTGATAGCCGGATCTTAAGTGTATCATTGCATTCAAATTATGTGGATTCAATCTAATTCAACAATGCAAATCTCTGCACAACTAAGGTGATCAGGCTTCACAGTTGTCATCTATGTTGAGCAGTAGCCTAACTATGAAGCTTTTGGCATATTTCTCAATTATTGTTACAACAGATTGTCCTATAATGTAAGGTGGCATTACACTGTTTCCAGCAGGTAACATGATTTTTAGTGTAATTATTCTTAGATCAATTTGAAATGAGATTGCCAGATCAATACACAGGAACATTGAAATAGATGTTTTGCCATTCAAGCAACTGGATGTATACAATTTGCATTTTTAAGGGATTTCTTACCGTGGTAGATCTATAGCTGTCCTTATATTTTTGGCAGAAAGCAACAGCTTCATTAATTACGTCAGCTCTGTTGGGCTACTTATTAGAATATAATTAGGTTTGTTCTCAACGTTATATAAGCATTCGTTGCTTAAAATCTCTGTGGAGCTGGAGAATCAGAGCTGTTGTCATAAATAATACATATGTGTTAAGAACATTCTGATGCTAATAAAGATAATTGCCATGGATACTTTTAATATTAAAACTCTTTGGGAATCTCCTAAATCTTTATAGCACACTGACATTATGAAAAGAAAGGAAAGAGAAGACATTTGGTTGTAGTTACAGCTTTGATTAGGGTTAGTCCCGTTGTGGTCATCAGGGCTTTTTTCTCGCTCCACCATTGCCCACTGCCACTGAATCAAAGGAAAAGTCAAAGGAGGAGACAGAATGGAGCCGGGGGAGGGAGGGCACAGAAGACCAAGTCAATTCCCAGTGGATTAGCAGTAAAACAGCAGTGTTAGCATCTCAGAATGTAGCATTTCAGTTCAAAACAATATTCACAAGGTAATTTGTTGATAGAATACCTAAAATTAGGTGTATTGGAAATAAAAATGTATTTGGAGTGGAAAGGCTAAGATGGTTGGAAGAGCTCTACATAAGGAGTGAAAAAAATCTAACTAGATTCTGATATGGCAGGAGATCCCGAAAAAGACCTTATCTTTGCTTTCATGTCCTTGTGTATGAAGTGGCTATTCCGATTCTATAATCAATGTAAGTATATTTTCAGTAGAAGAAAGTGAAAGGATTACTGGGACTCTTAGTGATACATGAAATAATCACATCATGTCAAACAACGTTGTTTGTGTGTTGAGCCTCAGCCCTAGGGTAGCTCTTTTAATTAGATGCCCACCTTTGTCCCTCTGCACCACTCTGCTCTTCAATGCAATGGATGAATAGCGATATTTGTAGATGTCTTCAAGTGTCACAGGGCTCCCCTAGGATGCTCTTGCCATACGGCAGCACTATGCAGTCAGCCATCTTGCACAGTCTCACATTTGTACCATGCAGGCACCTTAGGCATTGCAGCTTCGCATGCTGTTGTTCACTACTTGCAGTTCCAAGTCACTTTGGCCTCAGAGTCCTGTGTTTCTGAAGATGCACACCTACACTGTGATTTATCTGGAGAACTTTTCCTCTCACCCGTGTATTTACTTAGGGATCATTGTTAGTTCACCTTACATCTACCTTCTGTATGAGGATGTAGTATATCTTTTCTATCTAGATTTGGAACTATCTTTTGATTCAGACATTTTCATGTCATGTATGTACCCTATAACACCTTAGCACTCTCCCACACCCAATTAACTTCCTTCCTTCCCTCCTTCCTCCCTTCTTTCCTTCCTTCCTTCGTTTCCTTCCTTCCCTCCTTCCTCCCTTCTTTCCTTCCTTCCTTCATTTCCTTCCTTCCCTCCTTCCTCCCTTCTTTCCTTCCTTCCTTCATTTCCTTCCTTCCCTCCTTCCTCCCTTCTTTCCTCCTTCCCTTCCCATTTTTCCTTTCCTTTCCTCTCCTCCTCTTCTTCCTTCCTTCCTCCCTCCCTCCCTCCCTCCCTTCTTTCTTTTCTTCATTTCTATCTTCTCTCTCTCTCTTTCTTTCTTTTTCAGTGTGGAAGATGGGACCCAGGATTTTGAGCATGCTGGCCAAGCACTCTGCCACTGAACTACATTCCCAGTCCAAGTTCATTTAAAAATAGTTGCACAGTTCTAATTTAGCATCATTAGTTTGGTTTAGTATGTTTCAGTCAAAGCAGTGCATTAATCACCAATTTTCTCTAGACCACTTTTTTTTATGACCCTGAAAGGAAATCCAATACCTCTTTTCCTTCAAACCACTAATTTTCTTTTTTTCCCCCTATCTATTCTGAAAGTGAAATCATGCAATCTATAGCCTTTTGTGCCTGGCTTCTACCAGTCCATAATTTTTTTTAGCATTTATCCATAGCGTTAATTGTACATATTATCACAATTCTTTATTTTTCTTTGTGGTTGAATAATATTATAATGCATTGATGTATCACTGTATAACTTTACTTTGATTGCTATGATAAACTATCACAAAGTTTTGGCTGTAAGTCTCACATTTACTCTCTGGCAGTTTTGGAGGTAGGAAGCCTGAAATTGGTCCTCATACGAGGATCTAATCCAACATACTCTCTTCATCTCAAGGTGTTTAGCCAGCCACTTGTGCATAATCCTTTTACCATATAAGGCAACATCCTCAGGTTCCCGGACTCAGGGCCTGCACAGAGTGAAGGATGTCCAGTCAATTACAATCACATTTTAGTTATCCATCATTGATTAAGTGGCCTTTGTTTTTTCTTGACATTTTAGCAATTACAAAAAATGCTGCTAAGAATATTCTCAGCTATAAATTTTTGCTTATTTTGTGCACATGTTTTCAGTTCTTTGGGTGCTTACCTAGAAGCAGAATTGTGTGTCACATGGAAACTCTATGTTTAACTTTTCAAGAACGGCCAAATTCTTTTTAAAAGTCTCCATGCCATTTTCCATTTTCACCACTAATGTGTGAGAACTAAAATTTTTCCACATCCATGCTAACACTTGTTATTGTTGCCATTTTTATTACAGGCATCCTAGGGAGTGTGAAGTGGCTTCGATTTGCATGACTAATGACTAATTGTTGGGCATCTTTTCATATGTTTATTGTCTGTTTCGTATCTTCTTTGAAGAAATGTTCATTCAAGTCCTTTGTCTATCTGAAAATCAGACATTTCATTAAGGTGTTACAGTTCTTTCTATATTCTCAATTCCGGCCCCTTTTTAGACATATGATTTGCAAGTATTTTCTCCCATTTTGTGGGGTGTTATGGTTTAGATGTGGAGTGTGACCTCAAAAACCTCATATATTTGGATGTTGTAAAATACTCATGTGCTGTTAAGCCACGGGGCTTGGTCAGAGGGGGCACACCAGTGGGACTTGGTGCAGAATAGGTGGATTGGTGGGGTTGTACCTGGAAGAGTAGCTCCTTCCCTTTCTCTCTGACTTGGCTTCCGTCTGCCAAACCATGAGAAGTGCCTCTGCCTCCACCATGTGCTTCCACCATTGCTGACTGTCCGTGAGTGGACTGTGGCTGTCTGAGACGGTGAGATAAGATAAATCTTTCCTCCCTTAACTTGTGGATATTGTGTATTCTGTCCCAGGAACAAAATGTAACCAAGACATGGAGTATCTCTTTACTTTCTTGGTGATATCCTTCAAAGTACAAAAATTTTAAATTTTGATGAAGTTTATGTTTCTCTTTTGTTGCTTTGGCTTTTGACATATCTAACACTACGATTAGTTCAGATCAGTTGGGAGCCTTCCCTCTTGACACATAAGGCTGTGTGGATTTTCCTAGAAAGGTGGATTCAGTCATCACCATGAGTCCCCCTGGGTCCCTGCCAATCAGATATTGATAGTTATTTATAACAGAACCTGGATGGGTTTTAACCTTAGAACGCTAAAAATAGCAGGAGTGTGACAAAACTCACACAAAGAAATGCAAAATCTTTTCAGTATAAACACCTACACTTCCCCTACCATATGCATTTAAGCAAAACTAAGCACTGAAAACTCTAAATAAAATGCAGAGGTTCCCACGCTACCTTCTCGTCTATTTGCACTGAAGATCTGCAGAGCATCATAGTGAGACTAGGGCAGCACTTCCTGTTCGATTTTATTTAGATTGTTCCCCTGGGAGCCCCCAGTCCTCCTGGACTGTTCTAGGCCAGTATAAACCAGAATGTTATTCCTTCTGGTTGAGCCCTTGTAAAATGTAGAACATTTTCAGCTTTCATTTCCTCTCAGTCTGGGGAAACTTGAGTTAATGGTCCAGTGCCACTGGTAGTAATCACGTGGCCTGGGAGTGGCCTTCAGTGTAAACACATTCAGTTCCCTTCCTGAGTCCCCACTGAGCTGCATGCTCTCCCTGAGCTTGTCTTCGTTACTCAGACTTCAGCCACAGGAAAGCACCTTGTATTCTGCATCTTATTTTCATTAACTGAAAAAAATTTTTTGTTGTTGTTAAAGAAAAGTAGCTTCTTTATTGGATTTTCCATTGCAGAGAATCATGGACTCTGTCAGTTCTTAATGGACTTCCCATCAAATGTCTCTGCAGGTCCTATTCTCACCATAGTCACTTACAGTTGCAGCTCAACTGTGATGCAGGTTGAACAAGATCCCGTGAGTTTCGGCAGTCACATAGTAGGTCTTCGGTGAAGGAGAACTGAATGAATTCAGGTTAGTGACTGAAATTGAGATCCTCAAAAATGGTTTCTCTGGTAGCAGAAGATGATCTAGATTGTTTTTTCCAAGTGAGTACTCACGACCTTTTGGGGGCGCACAAATCCAATTTTATTTTAATTCACCTTTCAGTTTATTGAAAATATTGAATCTATTGTTCAATTTATTTATGATAAAAATGTTCTCGGCAGTGTGTGTGTTCGCATTTGCTGAGGTAGGTGATGAAGTATTTAATGGTACCTTTGGTGTCCGGAGCAGACATCTTCTGCTACTGCTTTTGCTTTTCTTTTATACTACTAGATAATTCCCAGCAGGATCATAACACAGGCAAATTAACTTATAATGGCTAATGGAAGAAAATAGGCTCCTAGCTAGTGTATTAGAATGCCCCTTCTGAGAACAGAATTACAGCAAAAGTTGGACCTAATTGTAAGTGCATTAAACTTATAAAAGCATGAAATTGCATTGTAGGGTGTGCATGAATTAATACCCTCTTTGTATTAGTGGATTTTTTGTATGTATCACTCAGACTCAACAACACACAGTTAAACTTTTCTACCACTGAGGGTTGCAGAGCAAAGCTGTATCATCTGCTGAAAAAAAGAAAAGAAATACCATATTGGGCTAGTTGGAGAGTCAAGGACTCTCTTGGGATTATCTCTGTCCTAGATTTCTACTCCTGTGTTCTGCCTCAATGGGAGCCTAGCCATTTCTTTTGCACTGACGGCCTCCTGTGAATTGGGGGTGGGGTGTCTCACTCTCTAGTCTCCTGTGAAGCTCGCATTCTTACATCTAGAGGACCAGAGCCGTGCCAGCATCATACAGACTGCTGTGTCACTGACTCAATCTGAACTGCAATGTGAATTCATTTGCAAGCGATGAATCAGCAGGGCACATGCCAGGCAACACTGCCTGTGAAACCCAAGTCACCATCTTTGGTGAAAATACCTCTAGGACCTAAGGACTTCAGTACATTTCATTGATGATGTTGAAAGACAGAAAAAAAAAAAAAACCTAGTTCTTTCCCAAGGACCTTTTGCTTTTTAAATTTTAAATGAGACTTTTTTTGCCAGCAGTTTGAATGGTACATAGATTATTGTAATTCCAATCAAAATACCAACAATATTCTTCACAGAATTAAAAAAATACCTAAAATTTATATAATAGAGATCCAGAATAGTCAAAACAATCATGAGCAGTAAGAGCAAAGCAGGAGACATGGAAGCTTAAATATACGTAACTGCACTTCTATGAAAAGCCCAAAATTTAAATAATTTAAACAGAAAAACAAAAGACAGTTAATAGAAAACAAGAAGCTAGACTATGGAGATGAGAAGGGGAACGGGGTCGGGGATGAGAGGGCAGAAAGTGGGAAGGGACCAAAAATGCTTGTATCTATCTATCTATCTATCTATAGCTATATTCTCTAAGTCGAGATTCAGGACATGTGTGGGGTTGGGACGCAAGCAGCTTCAGTTCTAAATGGACAGCAACCATCTGCCCCTCTTTTGAGGGTCCATAACAGTGATAGCTGTTGGTTACTTCAGAGACAAAACCCTCTGATGTCCCCTAGCATGCAAACTGTTGGGCTGTGGGGTCCACTGAAATTACATATATATTATATTAATAAAAATAATCATGGAAGATAATTTTTAGCTATTTGTAGACACTGCCAGTCTTCCTTTCCTAAGATGCAGACCCAGTGAGGTCAGGCTCCTTGCCTACCTGGTTTTCTTCTGTGTCTCCAATGCTTTGAACAGTCCCAGCATGTGATAAGGGCTTGAAAAATATTTCTTAAAGGAATAAATTGGATGTGATGTCAACAAGGTGTTCGAGTAGGAGATACCAGATTTTGTCTCCCGTCCCACCAAAACCCCACCAACAATTAGACAACTACCTATGAATGGAAGTAGCTCAATCCCAACAAACAAGCTGCAGGTGAGGTAGAAATTGGAGACTGACAGAACAGAAAAAAATCTCAGGGAAGCTTGGCATGCCTGAGACACCTGAGACAGGCTGTGGGCTCTTGTCACCAGCCGACTGATGAGTGCCATGTGTCTCCTTGCCCTATGGGGGAATGGTGACAGTCTCTGCTGGTGGAATCCCAACAGTCCTGGTGGCAGCTGTGGACTCCCTGCAGCTGTCCCGGCAGTGGTCCTCTCAGTGGACCCAGCAGCCCAGCAGTTTGTGTCCTAAAGGATGTCAACAATTTTGTCGCTGAACAGCTAGCATTGTTCTGGACCCTCAGGAGTGGAGAACATTGCTGCCATCCAGTTAGAACCGTGGCTGTCTCTCTTCCCACACCACGCAAGTCCTGAACCTCACAGCTACCGCGGCTCCACTGTCACACTTTGGCATCAGAGCCCTGCCACAGCCTGCACACCTGCACCCTAGATCCTGGAGCTACTAGGGCCCCCTTGCCCTGTCCCTCCCACGCCACTGCCAGCACTGTACTAGGTAGGGCAGTGGACTCTGGGCACTGTGCCACTGTCACGTCATACCCAGAAGCCGTGGTCCTTTGTGTGTGTGGCCCCTTTCCACCTCTTCCTCTTTGGCCACCCCGCATGCGCTGCACAGCAGAATCCAAGCATTGTTGCCCCAGGACTGGACCTGGCTCTAAGAAGGATCCTGTTGGCTGTGACTTCCCTTGTGGAGAAAAAGAGATTAGGAAGAACTCGGCAGCCTTTGCCAGCCCAACAGTCATTTCGTCATTTTGGACACCCATAGGCCTGGCAGCTGAGGACCCCGAGTTTGTGCAGTTCCATCAACTGAAGCTTCAGGGGAAGTTGTGGTTTATGGTCCCTCTGGCACAAACAAAATGACAACGGTAAATTCTTACCTATCAATTATTACTTTAATGTAAATGGATGAAATTCTCTCATCAAGGACATACAGTGCCAGGAGGGATAAAAAGAATACAGCCAACAATATGTTGCCAACAAAAGACTCACCTCAGCTTTAAGGACAGACAGAAGCTGAAAGTGAAGCAGTGGAAAGAGATTTTTCTTTGTAAATGACAACCAAGAAAGTTCATACAAAACAGACTTAAATTGATGACTGCAAAAGGAACAAAGGACATAATTATATAATAATAAGAGGTTTAATTCATGCAAAGAGTATAATAATTTAAAATATATCTGTTCCCAATATTGAGTACCTAAATGCATAACTAAAATACTAAGAGATCTGAAGGAGAAATAGGTTGTGCTACAATAATTTAGAGGACAGCACAATCCCACTTTTACTAATGAATAATAGAATATCAACAGGGGCACACTGGCCTTGAATTATACTTTGGACCGGGTGGACCTCAAGGGTGTAAGCAGGATACTTCCCATAGCAGCAGAGTGCACATGTCCCTCAAGCTCCCATTGCACTCACCTGCAGCAGATCATATGTGAGGCCACTAAACAAGTCCTAACAAATTTAAGAAAATTGAATTATATCAAGTATCTTTTCTGATCACAATGTTATGAAGCTAGATAGAAATCAGTAACTACAGGAAAATTTGATTAACTGCTGAACATTCAGTGTACCACATAAGAAATCAAAAGGGAAATTAAAATATATCAAAACAAATAAAAATGGAAATACAACATACTAAGAGTTGGAAGATGTTGTTCTGAACAGGGAAGTTTATAGTGAAAATAGTTGTATTAGTTTGGGTTCTTTTAAAAGGCAGAATTTACAGAAATTATAACAAAGAGGATATATTTGGAAGGCTTACAAATCCAAGGAGAGAGATAGTATAAGATGGCGGCCTGCACATGTGAGAGAATGGGACTCCAGGACAGCCAGTGACATTCTGCTGCAGATCTTGGGTCTTGGTTGTTCGAAGAACAATGGCGAAGACTGGAGCCTGAAGATTGGTGACTGAAGATCAGCAATGGCAGACAGGTACAGGCCTAGACTGGAGCGAATCCATGATGAAGATCTGCTGTGCGAGAGCTTTCCCAGAGGAAGAAGCTGCAACAATGTCCCTTCCTTCTTCCTTCTATACAGTTTGAGTTCCCAGTTGGCCCTCCCACATGTGGGCAGGTGCTCTTCCCTCGTTCGCTGGCCCACAGATCACTCACACTCTAATTCAGGCTGGTTCTCAATTCCCAATCTAGATGTGGTTCCCAAACCCTAATCCACATGTGCTTCCTGATGCTTCAAGCTGACGTAATCTCTCCAACAGTCACAATACGTAAGTTAAGAAGAAAGAATTTTCTTAAGTAAACCATATAGCTTCATGCCTCATGAACTAGGAAAAAATAAGCCCAAAGTCAGAAGAAGGAATTGGAAAGGAGGAAAGAAAAATATTTTAAAAATCTAATATTCTGTGTGTCATTGAATGTGCTTTTTTACATAGGTCCTAAGTTGACCCATATGAAATTCTAAAACCTGGAGCAGGTAGTAACATTTTTCTTAATTACAGATACTGGGGCCTTGTGAGTTTACATAAGAACTGGCAAAGTTAGTAGCTGTGAATGTGAGATGAAAGGCCAGTGGCTACACTTCACATCCAGCCACCTCCATTGCCATTTGCGTTGACTTGGGTGAGTGTCTCTCTGCTGTGATGCACAGAAATGCATGTTCTTTTGTGGATGGCAAATGTTTGAGAATGACCCGGAACAGAGGACAGCTGGCAGTGTCTCAGGCACGTGCTGCATCATGAGTGGAAGGTATACTGTCGAACACTTGTCTACATGTGCACAAATCCCATTTTTTGAGTTTCATTTTCTTTCTTTTTTGTTTCTTTGTTTCTTTTTTTTTCTTTTTTTCTTTTTTTCTTTTTTTTTTTTTTTTGCCTAAAACAGGAGCTGATGTGGCAGATGAAGGCTGGTATGTGGATGGGTGTGAAAAGTTTGGTAGATGTGAGGAGTGAGGACGTGGTGGGCTTAGTGAAGGATACGGCACTGGGGCTGTGCGAGGCAAGGTAGCTGTGTGGCATTTAAGGGGACAATGGACAGGTGGGTACACAGGGTTCCTTTTCTGAAGGTGAAGGACAAAATGAATAATTATGTGAGGCCCAGGGGGCCAAAATGCTCACACCAGATGCCAGAATTTGCAGCAGTATCCTAACTGGGAATTCTCTGAAGTCAACCTCCAAAGCATGGCCCATGTGCAGCTGTGATGGGCTCCTTTATTTTCTCTGTAATTCAAATTTTGTTCCTGAACAAGCTGAATTATTGCTTAAGTTATGGCCTGAGAGAAAAACACAACAAAGTTGTAAACTTCACCTGTTCATCCTTGGGATACGGTGTTCTGCTGTATCCCTGTGTCCTTACTGGGTGATGGACTGAAGGTGACCGCGTTGCTGACATGGAGTCTGTCTGGGGCCTCTGAGAGTGTTCTGTGCAGAGGGACTGATCATCATCCTGCTGTCCAGGGACACCACTTCTCCAGTACTTTTCCCAGGCTCTCAGAGCCTGGGAGCTCAGAGCTCTGCCCACTACTTTGGAGGGAAGCACTTTCCTAAGCTGGTATTAGACCTCCAGCTTTATTCATTCTTTCCCCGCGTTGCTGTGCCTCCTTGTCCCACCGGTTCATTTGGCTTCTCAGTCCAGGTGCAGACACTTGCTGGCCTTTCCTGTCAGGTGAGCCTGGAGAGCCAATTGCCTGGAAAGGCAGAATTAGGTAGCTCCCAGGCATAGTCACCACTTCCCTCGAAATTCACCCCAAGGGTTTGGTCATCTACATTCTCCGTTAACCCTGCTCAGCAGATAGCCTTGATCACAATACTTGCCCCAATGATTCCTGCAATTTCCCTCACTCCTTCAAGTAATCCTCAAAAATTACTGCTTTTCCCCACCTTCGAATCCATTCTAAACCTCTCTCTTTCAGCACAAAATACAAGAATTTCACTCCTGGCATACATTACCACACCTTCAAACAATGGTCCTCAAGCTTGTTTGGAAAAAGATGAGATTTTATTTATATCATTTATGAGATCTAAATATCAAATTTTGGTATAACCCAGAATCCATGTTATTGAAGTGTATTGGAGGCAAAGAAAATAGCAAGTGAGTGTATTAGAAGTAATCCACAACACAAAAGGGGAACTTTAAGAAAACTTCGTCCATGAACATAGCCTTCCTTCTCCCAAAGAGGACGGAGGGTTGCTGAACTTTTTACAGTGGATCTCCTTGGAACATGGTTGGGAAAAGGCAGCATTTTGAGGAGAAAGTAAAAAGGAAGGGGTAGGAATGGCATGGGTTGAAATCTGCTGTTTGCCAGTGCTGGGTCATTATAGTTGAACATGTTGCCATAGCAGGTGGGCCCAGAGGACTGGGAAAAGTGGACAGGGGAGACTGGGAACTCTATGGCACCTTTTATATTCTAAGTGGGATGTAGGAGAGGTGGAAGAGATAATGTTGGTTAAAACTTAATAGTAATACCGAATTATGCCCATTACTGTTTTAAGTGCTTTACCTGTATTGCAGAGGCTTTGCTCCATTTCTCTAAGTAGGCAGGAATATTTATATTGTCTACATTTTACAGGTGGGAAAACTGAACCATGGAACGTTAGCCGGTTGACTAAGGTTAGTTAAAAGTGTAAACTGTACGTTAAAGCTGATTCTCGCAGTCTTGCTGAGATTCCCTACTCTCCACCCACATGTGGCTTCCTTAATGGGTGTGTGTATGAGAGCCTGTGAGCCTGTGATCAACTCTGAGCTTCGGCAGTGCTGAGATTTATTGTTATTATTATTATTATTATTATTTTGCTGACTATTTTATTCTGTCTACCCAGTACACAACTCAGGAAATATTCATTGGATCAATGGAAACAATACACTTACATTTTTCTAAGTGCAGGGCTCATATATCTTGTTTGTTAGTAGTTATTTTCTGGCTCTGATTAAGGCCCAATTTTCTTTTTTCATTTGGCTGAGAGATGATCTTGGCATTTAAATGGCATGGATTCATTATTGACTTTTGTAATTTGCCCCCACCGTCAAATTCCCTTCATGGAATTTTGTTATCCCTGTTATATTTAGGAACAACTTTGTAGTTTTCTTTCTTTTGAATCTAGGGCTCATTTCAGCAAAGAATATTTTCATATACAGAATAGTATTTATTTTAGTTTATCTCCTTTGCTTCATAATAAAGGTTAAGAATTCACCCTTTTATTAACAAGAGAACTTTCTTACTATCTTTTCAATTGACTGAATAGGAAAGAAAACACCATAATTGTGTGAAATGGTCTGATTTAAAAACCAATTATAAGGAACATAATTATCTACTAATGAAATATGCATGCAAGCTCTTGGTTTGCTGTTTCTAATGTCACTGAAGAGAAATGTGTAGCCAGCAGTAAACTTGAATAAAATAAAAATTTTAAAATCACTTATTTCTAGATTATAACTGAGAATCTCATGCAGGCAACATTTCATCATCAGAAATAAGATTTTTTTCCTGCAACTGTCTTACTGTGTGTGTGTGTGTGTGTGTGTGTGTGTGTGTGTGTGTGTGTGTGTGTTTTCTGGCCTCAAGTAAGGTCCAAATAAGCTCCCCTTTCTGTCTACAGCTGATTCTTAAAAATTCAAACCATAGATTTTTCTGGACTACAAAGCTAGGACCGCAAGGTGCTTATTTTTATCTTAAAAATGAAAATGGAAAGAAAAAGCTCCTTTGATTCACTTAGTGTATGTACTGTTAAGAAACGGCTCATTGTCCACTGTGATTTTCCTAAGCTATGCACAAAAACAAGAGGGAAAAAATAGGCTAGCTGTCTTAACACATCAGCAGCGTGCAGGCTGTCTGCTCTGAGAGAAAACAGCAGACCGGGATGCTGACCTTCTGCCTTCCTCCTCCCCTGCTGAGCCCTTTGTGACAAGTGGGTAAAGTCCAGGTAGGGCAAGATGTCCAACCTACGTAAGTGTAGCTATATTCTTCTGCCAGGCCTTTGAGTGCCCGAAAGCAGGATGCTGGAATATTATTGCAGACACAAAAGGCTCGTTGCCCCCAGATGCTTAGTTCACTCAGGCCTGTAATATCAGAGCCAGTTCTTTTATCCCAAGGCCAAGCAGGCTTGCTTTATTGAAAGCATCCTTCATGGTGTCCTCTCCCCACTGTACCACTGTGATCTCCTCCCTTACAGCGTTCCGTCAGTTCCATGGTGTTTATTCTGTTCTACCTCTGTTTATCAATTTTGTACTTCTGTAACAATATACCACAGACTGGGCTCTTTGTAAAGAAAAGAAATTTGTTTCTCACACTTCTGAAGGTTGGGAAGTCTGTGGCCAAAGGGCCTGCATCTGGAGAGGGACTTTATGAGGCACTGTCACATGGTGGAGGGTGGAAAGGTGGGAGAGCTCAGGATGGAGTGTGAAAGAAGAGAGCCACTTGCTTTTAGAATAAGCCTCTCAATACTCAACTTACTTCTGCAGTAATGGTATTAATCCTTTCATGACTTCCCAGCACTTAATGCACTGGGAATTAAGTTTCCCATACACTTGAAACCATGGCCACATTTTTGGTACATTTGAACATCTTTAAAATTGGGAAGATCTTATAGTCAGTGGCTTGTTGTTTTTAGGGTGGACGGAGAGGAGAGTTGGGTGGGTAACTAACCTGTATTACAGGTTAAAAGAAGAGTGAAAATAGAGTCTCTGCTGTATTTAGCTATGAGTAGCCATGGAAAGTTTTTCAGCCAGAGAATTGATCAAGACAGGTAACAGCTGCATGAGGGTTATGTTTTCTCTGTCCTGGCTGCTGATGACAAAGGCACACACGTGTCCCCAAAGGCCATCAGTCACCACTTAGCCCACAGTTGGCGCTTACATTTTGTTCTAGGGAATAGAGCAAAATAGAGTTTATGGGGAATGCATGTTCCACATAAAAATGAGTGACACATTGACCATGCCCTTGGTCAACATGAGAAGCAGCAAAGATTTGAGTATGAGCAGAAGAGTAAGACCACAATAGGCATAGATGAGATACCCAGATGACTTACAGAAATTAAATAATGAGCCCTATTAGGCCTGAGTTCAGTGACCACTCCCTCCCCACCCCCAAGAAATATGCACTGTCTTAACCCTGAATCAAGAAAAGCCCATAAGCCAGGTGTTCCCAATCCAGGCTGAAAACCTGTACTGGCCTGTGGTTTAGCAAAGACGGGGCAGATGAGCAGTGAGCAGGAAGTGAGCCATGAGTGAAGCTCCGCCTCCTGTCAGAGGCTCCTAATGTCGTGCCCAGATTGCGAGACCCCAAGGAAGACCCCAGGAGCTGATACCGATGCAAGCTCACGAGAGTCTTTATTGCAAGCTGGAGCCTGGGCTCTCCCAGTCCAGCGCAGTGGAGACAAAGGGAGAAGCCCTGAGCACAATCCACACTCCAATTTTCTAGGCAAAAACCACAAGATTGTAACAGAAACCATTGAAGTTATTTATCACAAAACTGATTGATTATCACACAGGAAGGGTGTGGGGGGAAAGTCTCTATCAGTTAAAGTTGACTGACTCTTTGTTTCCCAAGAGACTGCATATCTGGTGCTGTTTTCCAGAACCCAGGGACCCGGGTTTAGCCTTGAGCAACATACTTTTCCCCATTGGTAATCGTTAAACAGCTACCTAGCTTCGGGGAAACTGAAACCCAGACCTTTCCCAGAACCTCAGACTTTAGGCCTGCCACTTGAAAGAGGAGTTTAAGGCCTGTCACGGAGTCTCCGTGGCTTGGATCTTTCACTATGAGGATCTTATGCTGCTGCTGGTTGATGCGGATGGAGCTTTGCTCCCTACGCCCTGCAGCCCCTCCTGCTGAGCATTCCAGACTATCCTCCAACAACCCAGTGCATAACAGCAGCCCCATTTCTACCTGAGGAGAATGAGTCTTCGGAGTAAACCTGCGCTTGATGTCAAAAAGGTTGGGGACTATTGTCACATCCACTTCAGTGTGAACAAATTGGTGATCATTTGCCAGCAGCGGATTTTAGGAGGACAGGACTGGGGAGAGCTGAGCACCCCCGGGAGGTGGGGCAGGTTCCCAAGGCTGCCCTGGAGGAGGAGGCAGGAGCGCAGACCTGCCCTTGCTTTCCTGTGGGCCAGAGTTGTGCCTGCCAGATGACTCAGAGGACTGTGAGGATCCAAGATCCATTTCCAACACCTGATCCAAGAGGGCACAGGTGAGCCATCCATGGCCAGCTTACACAGGTGGGCTTCAGAACTCTGTTAATTAGTGTGGTCTTTGCACCCACTCCACCTTCTAGTGCTGGGTTTGACCTCATTGCTGTTGTAACCATTTCTCCAAAAACATGCAGTCTTATTTACATTATTAGAACAGCACTTAAAGCCCACGAGTCACTCGCTCTTGTGGAGAGGAACTGACTTTCTGTCATGTCTCCTGAAGTCACCAAGAATTGATACCGCACTGCAGGTAAAGGAACCACTGTCACTGGGCAGATAAGTGACCCAGTGTATTCTTGCACCCTGTCACTCAGGACTCGGGTCTACAGGAAACCTTCAGTCAAACAAAAGGACCTTTATCTTATTCCCTTAGGTGATGGTACCGCTGAGCCATGACCTTGGTCTGCCTTTTATGGGAGGCCTTGTGTCTTTCCAGTGGGAATGGGATATATGGCCTCAGCACCAGTCCTAAGCCTTGCTTTGTTTTTGTAGCATGCAAAGCAGGCACAGGATGCACACAAAGGCCTCAGGGTCTTCCCACTGAAGTGCTTGTTGGCAGTTATTGAGCAACTACTGTGGACCGAATTGTACCCTAGGCACAGGGAGGGTACGAAGGTGAATGAAGAAGTGTCTTTGACTGTGAGTTCATTGTTTTCTTCTTCTTCAACATATCACTGCTCTGGGCACTAGCATAACAATGAATAAAATAGAATAAGTTCCACACTCAAGGAATTTGTGTTGTAGTAGGGGGAAGCAACACTGCGTAGTGGCAGCGGTGCATTTCAGGAAGTAGGGCAGTCAGAAGGACCTCTCTGAAGAGGCGGCAAGTACATACGATTTTGAAGGCATCAGACAGTGGTGAGCTTACAGTGACCTGGGGGAAGAGCACAGTTGAGCCAGTAAAAGGCCCTGGGGCAGAAGCTTGCCTATTGTGTCTGAGCCACAATGAGGAGACAGAGTGTGGTCAAGCTTAGTGGGCAAGGGAGCCGCAGAAGACAAAAGACACAACCAAGCCACGTTGTGCAGGCATGGGCCACTTATGGACTTGAATTTCTATTGTTCTAGTTTTTCTACTTTTTTCCCGGCATATGCCATTTAAAAAGTAATTCTGTTTTACTTATGGATAAGGAACACACACACAAACATTCTGTGTACAAACTTGACACATGTACAGAACCAGTAACCCGTAATCAAATTGAGCAGAATTAAAAAAAAGTCCCCCATTTTATTGACATATATATGTATATATAATATATATATATATGCATAATGTTTACATTGAACTTGAGTATTTTGTACACATGTATATTGCATCAAAATTACAGAATTAGAGTTCCTTCCTCTCCCCCCCCCCCTCCTTTTTTCAGACAGGGTCTCCCTCTGTACCCTAGGCTGGTCCTGAACTCACAATGGAGCCCAGGCTGGCCTTGAACTTATGGCAATTCTCCTGTCTCAGTATCCTGAGTGCTGGGATGACAGGCCTGTGCCACCACACCCAGATTATGTGGTGCTAGGGAATCAAACTCTGGTACTTAGCACTTGACTTAGCATTTTCTAGATAAGTGCTTTACCCCCCAAGCCATTCCTCAGCCCTTTCTCTGTCCCAACTTCCCTCTCCTCCCTAACTTCCGCCATCACCCCCATTTGATTCTTTTTTAAAAACATGTTTTCTTCCCTTCTTCTTCCCACTCTCTTGCCTCCCCCTTTCCCTTTCTCTCTCTCTCTAAAGTTCATCTTCTTTTTTTACCTTCTTCCATGTCTTACATTTTTTTAATATTAGAGAAACCATATAATATTCAATTTTCTGGGTCTGATTCCTTTCACTGAGTATCATAATCTCAAGGTGTATCCATTTTCCTAAAAAATGACTCAAGTGTGTCATTGTGGTGGTATACAAAAGACATTCAGGTTATCATTACATCAGTAAGATTTCTTAGGCTAAACTTATATCAAAGGCCAAGTAAATAAATCACTACGTTAGATGAACTTAAGTCTATATCACAAAAGTTATATCACACATAAAGATATAATGGCATACTTAGGTATTTAAGAAAAGTTTGAGAGTTCTTTCCCAAGGAGGAGCAGGAAGAAATTAGTAAGATTATTATTACAAAGTTAGTTACAGAGCACAAAGTTGAGACATAAAATTGTAGAGTCACAGGTTGAACTAATAGCTGATTGAGTTCTGAGCCAATGAACTAAGGCTATGTGATCTTTTATTTTTACCACTTAATGACTGCTTCAAAGAAAAGACCCCAAGAACCACTTATTTATCAACTCTTACTGTTTTTAGAACTAATAATATTGCAAATCAAAACCACTGCCTTCTGTGACTCCAGCCCCAGCTAAATATACACATCAAACAAATCAAAAAGTTCACAAATTAAGATTTTACACCAATTTCCCATATTGAATAGTGAATATAATTATTATGTTCTCCAAATTAATATGCTAATACAAATAATAATTATGGGGGAAGGTTCATAAATTTTATGGGAAAGCTGGTACTGTTTTAGTAGGATACCAATCAAATGATTGATGTCTTTTTCGGTTACACTTTCTCTTTCCATCATGCTCTTTGTTGCTACTCCTCTCTCTCTCTCTCTCTCTCTCTCTCTCTCTCTCTCTCTCTCTCTCTTTCTCTCTCTCTCTCTTTCTTTCTTGAAAAGATTCCTTCAAGTATTTTCTGAGATTTCTGGTCAAGATGGCAGCCGAATAACAGAGCTGCGCAATGTCTCCTGTGTACTCACTTAAAAAGTTGAGAATATAGAAAAAAAAAACACCTGTTCAATGTAACTAGAAAAGGGAGAGTGCCTCAACAATTTAAAGGAGGTCACAGGCAGGTCAGAAAACTCCAAAACACATCAGAAGCAGATTGTAAACTGTAGCCCAGGAAGGAGCCCGGGCGGACTGTGAATGGCTGGGAGCCACCAGCATCCATAGATGGAGAAAAGCCCACCCAGAGCCTGGAACCTCTGACTGAGACAGGAGAGGAATGAGCACCCAACAACTGGAAGGAAGCCGTGGGAAGGTCAGAAATCATGAAGAAGCATCAGAAGCGGAAGAAAACAGCAGTCCAGGAAGCAGCCCTAGAGCTACCGGGCCTGGCCTTGAGCTGCTTGCATCCGCAGGTGGAAGAAAGCCCACCTGGAGCCTACAGCCTCGAACTGAAGTAAGCACAGATCCAGGAGAAGTGGGAATTGACAGAAGCTGGTATTCCCAACCTGTAGGTATGAACACGTGGTAGCGCACGCTACAAATGCCATGCGAGCTCCCCCTAGAAAAGGCCTCCAGGAGCCTAGATCAGAAGCAGCACTCGGGAGCCATCACAAGCAACGATGTAAAAAGAAGCCATTAAAAAAGAAGAGATGAACACTGGACTGTTTTGAATAAAAGAAAGCCCAGAAGAGCACATCAGGTCTTTTGGGGTCACTCTTAACCAGTGCCTAGGGAAAAACTGGCACGAGACAGTTGTGGTGATGAGAGAAAGCCCACAGAGCCCTGGAATGGCTTTGGTGATAGTGGGAGCGCTGCCAAGGGTGGACAGACCCATCTTCAGGGGAGGGAAATCAGGACAGGAGGGAGAGCTTTACTGAGGAGGCTGGGGGTTAGCAAGAAACCTCAGAGGCCACTGGACTGTTAGGTCCTCCCTTACTGCCTATTCCCAGAACAGAACTCAGAGGAATTTCAGCTCCCCTCACCCCTCAACACCCTTATAGACATTCAATGAAACCTCTTGACAAAACCTTTAAAGTGAAGTCCCTCAATAACAGAAACATAGGAAGAAGACAAGGAAACAGGACACAAAGAAATGCCTTGGACCTCAGAAAATAGTGTCATGGGCCCCAAAATAATAGAACTCATAGGGAAGTCAAGAAGCAAATAAATGAATCCAACAGCCAGTTAAAATCAGATGTTCTCCAAGAAATGCAAACAATGATCAGTGGGCTTAAAGAGTAACTTACTAAACAAGCAGTGGTCCCCATGGATATAAAGCTTATTGAGCAGAGAGAAGCCACAAATAAAAAATTGGCTGAGATAAATAAGGAAATGCAAGATATGAAGGAATATTTTGATAAAGAAGTGGAAAAATTGAGAAAAAATCTAGCTGAAATTCAGGACATGAAAAATACATTTGAAAGCAAGGGAAATCATCTCGAACATTGTGAAGACAGAATTTTAGACATTGAAGACAGGGCTAAGGAAACAAATGCTGTAATTAGGCATGACTCCAAAATTAGAAAGGAGCAAAGTAGCTGGATACAGAGATGATAGATGATTCAAAGAGAACCAATCTCAGAATTACGGGTGTGAGAGAAAGAGCAGAAGACAGCACTGAAGGTATAAAGTATAAAGAATTTATTCACTGAAATCAGGCAAGAAAATTTCCCAAATCTAGCAAAAGATATTAATTTTCTGGTACAAGAAGCTTATAGAACACCATATAACCTCAGCCAGCAATGAGACTCACCGCAACATATCATAATTCAAAACATCAGAAATGCAACATACAGAGAATATTTAAAGCAGCAAGGGAAAAACAGACATTATTCTACCAAGGCAAACCCTTTCAACTTACCACAGATTTCTTAATGTAAGTTTAAAGACCAGAAGAGCCTGGAGCAAACTCTTTCAAGCTTTCAACTACAGCAAGTGTTGGCCCAGGTGGTTGTATCCAGCAAAATTATCCTTGAAAACTGAAGGAGAAATAAAATTTTTTTGTGACCAAGAATCCCTAAAGAAATTTGTAACCTCTAGCCCACTGTTACGGGAGTGCTTCAGGGAATCTTTGAGAGAGGCAGAGAAACAGGCAGAACCAAGCTGCATGGAAGAAAGAAAACATCTAAAGAGAAAGTGTAACAAAAAGTAGATTGGCATTTGAATCATTTGATTGGGATCCTTCTAAAACAGTACCAGCTTTCTCATAAAATGTGCTAATATTCCCTCCATAATTATTATTTTAATAATATATTAGTTTGCAAAACATAATTATATTCAACATGGGGAATTGGCATAAAATCTTTAAAAATATGTATGCATGAATTTATGGATGGATTGGAAGATAAAATAATAAACCAAATCTGGCAAAATGTTAGCAATTAGTGAGATATGAATAAATTACAAAAGTTGAAAAATTCTGAAATAACTAAGTATGCAATTATATCTATCGCTTTTGTGTAATATACTTTTTTGATATGGATGAAGTTCATTTAATGTAGCAATTTGGTATAGACTTAAGTTCATTTAAGGTTGCAATTCACTTACTTATTCGGTCTTTGATGTAGGTTTATTCTAAGAAAACTGATTGATGTAATGATAACCTGAATGCCTTCTGAATGTGCAAACATTTACCTTTCAGTATGCAGCTAAGGAATTTGAAATTTAATCTGTATCTTTTCCTTTCTCACATTTTCTAGCCTTATGAATTTAATTGTTTTTCTCGTGTGGACTGGTGAGTGAGGCAATGTTAAAGAATCTCAACAAAGATATACTAAATACACACACAACCCCCACACCCCCCAAACAAATCAACTTGTGGCAAATCGTCCCAATAGAGGGCTCTGCTGGACCCACGGATGAAGTATCAAGATATGGCCGCTGCAGCACAGTCTAGGGGTGGGAAGCTGAGCTAAGGAGTGGGGATTTGAGTGGTGAAGTGAGTCAGATGCTGAAGATTAAGTATGTTAAATATTGTGTGATTTCTCTGATTTGGGAAACCCAGAATACAGGCATTCTATAGAACCACGTGGGTGTGATAGTGGAAGTAAAGGGGGAATGGGGATGGTAGGGGCGGGCCAAAAATGGGGAGTGAAATGGATTGTGATGTCGATGTGATATAAATGTGCACAAAATACTCAAGTGTACTGTAAACATTATGTATCGCATATATATCTATACATTATATATATAAACAAAGAAAAAAAATCTTTTCTTCAATTCTGGGCTAGTGGTCACATACTTCTTTAGGGATTCTTGGTTATGAAAATTTTTTGCTTCTCCTTCAATTTTCACAGATAATTTTGCCATACTTCCAAGTTTTTTCTGTTTGCTATGGATCGATTTGGCTAGTCTTAGTTTTTGTCTGATTCTATATGAAGTTTGAGTTGTTATTTCTAGTTCTGTAAAGAATGTTGGTGGTGTTTTAATAGGATGTGCATTAAATCTGTAAGTCATTTTTGGTAATTTGCTACTTTCACCACAATTATTTCTTTTGATCCCAGACCAAATGTTATCTGTCCATTTTTCTACTGTCCTCTTCAATTTATTTCTTCAGAGTTCTGTTTTTTTCATTACAGAAGTTTTTCATCTTCGTGGTGATTCCTAGCATTTATTTATTTATTTTTTAAGATAATGTTCGTGAATTTTTCCTGATTGTTTTCTCAGTGGATTCGTTACTGATGTACAGGAATGCTACTGATTTTTGTTGTTCATTTTATATCTAAAAGTTCTCTGGTGAAGTTTTTTGGGTCTTCTGTGTGAAGATTCGTATTATACCATCTGCCATAGAGATAATTTGACTTTTTCATTTCTCTTTGTATCTCTTTTATCTCATTTTCTTACTTGATGACTATGGCTGAATTTTTGAGCCTTGCGCTGAACAGGAATAGTTTCTAATTTTAGACAAAATATTTTCATTTTTTCCCCTCATACAGTCTGATGTAGGCTGTGGGTTTATCCATATATGGCTTTTTGTTAGGTTTGTGGTAAGGGTCTTTTTATATCTATTATATCCAGTTTTCCCCTAGGATTATTATTATGAAGGCATGTTAGATTTTGTCAAAGGCTTTTCTATTTCTATTGAGATGATCATATGATTTTCCCCACCATTTATATTAATATATTTGCAATACATAATATTTACAATGAACTTGAGTATTTTGTGCACATATGCATCACATCAATATAATGATCCCTTTCCTCCCCATTATTGGCTCTGTAATATCTTCCCCATTCTTCTGAAACTCCCACTATCACACTCATTTTGTTCGATAAAATGCCTGTGTTCTGGGTTTCCAAAATCAGAGAAACCATGGGATATTTAACATATTTAATTGTCTGCATCTGACTCACTTTACCACTCAAATAATCACTTATTCAGTTCCACACCCCTAAAATGGGCTGCAGTGGCCATATCTTGATGCCTCTTTTCTGGGTCCAGCAGAGCCCTTTATTGAGATGATTTTCCAAAAGTTATTTTTTTCCTGTATCTTACTATATCTTTGTTGAGATTCTTTAATGTCACTTCACCCACCAGTCTGCATAAGAAGAGAACTATAACAATGAAATTCATAAGGGTAGAGAACACGAGAAAGAAAAAGAGAGGAGTTAAATTTTAAATTCCTTAGCTGAGAAAAGAAAGATATAAGTACTTGTATGCTCAAAAGACATGCAGCTTTTCACGGCATTAATCAGTTTTCTTAGGATAGACTTACATCTAAGACCAAATGAGTGAATCACTACATTAAACGAGCTTAAGTCTATATGGAATTGCTACATTAAATGAACTAAAATCTATATCACATATGTATACTACACTTAATGCAATAAATAGAATGGCATGGTAGGTATTTCAGAATTTTTAAAACTTTCATAAATTATTTACTCGCATTTCACTAATTGCTAACATTTTTGCCAGATTTGGTTTATCATTTCACCTACCTTTACACTTCATCTTTAGGTGTTTCCTTTCCTCCATGTTCTTTGGTGCTGCTTGTCTCTCTGTCTCTGTCAAAGGTTCCTTCAAGTATTTTCTGCAATGCTGGGCTAATGGTCGCAAATTTCTTTAGGGATTCTTGGTCATGAAAAATTTTTACCTCTCCTTCAATTTTCAGTGATCATTTTGTTGGATAGAACAACCTGGGTTGACACTTGCTGTCTTTTAGAGCTTGAAAGATCTTGCTCCAGGCTATACTGATGTTTAAAGTTTGCATTGAGAAATCTGCAGTAATTTGAATGGATTTGTCTTGGTAGAATAATGTCTGTTTTTCTCATTTTTCTCCATTTTATTGATATGTACAAATGCAATACGCAAAGTTTACATTGATCTTGAGTGTTTTGTGCTTATACTTATCGTGACAAACTACAAATCCTTCCTTTCTCCCCTTTCAACCCTCCCACTCCCTTCTTCTCCCCTCTAGTTCCCATTATTCTCTTCAATAAATCCTAAGGAATAATTGTGATCTAGTTTCTCAGATTAGAGAAACCATTCAATATTTAACCTTCTGCTTCTGACTCACTACACTAAGCATGATGGTTCCAAGTTTCATCCATTTACCTACAGAGACCTCCAACCTACCTGAATTCATTGATGAGTATATTCCTTTGTGTATAACTATCATGATTTATGGATCAGTTAGTCATTGATGGGTACTTTGGTGTTTTCCACATTTTAGCTACTGTTAGTTGTACTGCTATGAAAATGGATATAGGTTTATGTATATGGTTTTTAACTCTTTTGAGAAAATTTCCAAAAGAAGAATCCCTGGATCGAAGGGGATATTTATTTCCAGTATTTTAAGAGACTTCCATACTGCTTTCCATCGTGGTTGTACCAGTTTACTTTCCCACTAGCAGTGCAGGAAGATTTGCCAGCACTGAGTGCTGTTTGTGTTCTTGATATACGTCAATCTGTCTGGAGTTGGATGATATCTTGGTGACATTTGTTTTGCATTTCTCTTATGGCTAAAGATGTTGAACATTTTTTCATGTAATTTATTGTCCATTTGAACTTCTTTGTCTGAGAACTGCCTATTCATTTCTTTTGTCCATTTTTCAACTGGATCTTGGGTTTTGAGGGGCTTACTTTTCTTCAGTTCCCTGTATATTCTAGATATGAGCCTCCTATCTGAGGTATTAATGATGAATTTTTTTCCCATTCTGTCAGTTCTTTTTCTAAACTGTTAAAATTTCCTTTGCCATGCAGAAACTTTTTACTTTGATGTAATTCAGTTTGTTAATTCTGGGGCTATTTCTTTTGCTTTTGGTGTCTTATTTAGAAAGTTCTTGCCATACCTCTGTCTTTAAATATTTGCCTAAATTATCTACAAGGAGGTTCAGTGTTTCAGTATTAATATCTAGGTCTTTGATCCCCTTTGATTTAATTTTGGTGCACAGAGACACGTGTGTGTCTAGATTCATTCCTCTGCATGTGACTACCCACTTTCCCCCCATCATTTGTTGAAGAGGCTATCCTCTTTCTAGTGTATGCTTTTGGCTTCGTTATGAAAGATCAAGTAGTTGAGGGCACTTGGGTTTGTCTCTGCATAGTCACTTCCAGTCCACTCTTCTACCTTCCTATTTTTGTGCCAGTAGCATATAGTTTTTATAACTATTTTGCTTTCTAGTATAACTTCATGTCTGGAATTGTAATGCCTCCTGCCTTAGTCTTGTTACTCAAGATTGCTTTGGCTATTCTAGATCTCCCTAAGTTTCATATGAATTTAAGGGTTATTATTTCAAGTTCAGTTGAAACAGTTATTGGAGTTTTCATAGGAACTGCATTGACTCTCTAGATCAGTTTTGACAATATAGTCATTTTGACTATATTAATTCTCCTTATCCAACTCAGGGGATATCTTTCCATTTTCCAATGTCATTTACAACTTTCTTCAGTATAATGTAATTTTCTTTATAGGTCCTTTACTTCCTTGGTTAGGTATACTCCTAGGTATTTAATTTTTGTAGCACTGTTGAGAATGGTAGTATTCTCTGAGCTATTTCTCAGTGAGTTTATTGTTGGTGTAAAGAAAAGCCATTGATGTTTTTAGTATTCATTTTGCAGCCTGTGATTTGGCTGAATTTATTTATTATTTCTAAGGGTTTTATAGTGGAGTTTTGGTGGTCTTCTATGTAGATAATCATCTCATCTGCAAATAAGGATTGTTTGATTTCGTCCTTTCCAATGCATATTCTTTTTATTTCACTTTCTTGCCTGATTTCTATGGCAAGTGCTTCAAGGACTATGATGAATAAAAGTGCCGAGAGTGGACAGCCTAGCCGTGTTCTTGGCTTGAGATAAAACACTTTTGATATTTTCTCCATTTACTGTGATATTTGCAGTTTGTTTGGCATATATGACTTCTATGAATTTGAGATAAGCCTCTTATATATCTATATTTCTTGGATTTTTTTATCATGAACACGTGTTGAAATTTATCAGAGGGTTTTCCTGAGTCAATTAAGATGATCATGTTGTTTTTGTTTTTGCTGTTGTTGAAGTTGTTGATGGATTACATTGATTGATTTACATATGTTGAACCAGCCTTGCATCCCAGGAATGAAGCCCACTTGATCATGGTGTATGATCTTTCTAATTACTTGTTGGACTTTACTTGCCAGAATCTTATTAAGGAGTTTTGCATCTATATTCATTAAGGATATTGGTCTAAAATTTTCCATCTATGTTACAACTTTGATTTTGGGACTAAAGTGATACTAGCCTCCAGAAATTAGTTTGGTAGTATTCTTTTTCTTTCAACTTCATGGAATAGTTTGAGAAGAATTAAAGTAAATTGTTCCCTGAAATTTTGAAAAACATTCTGCTGTGAATCTATCTGGTCCTGGGCTTTTATTTTTAGGTAGAGCTTTTATTATTGCTTCAATTTCTGTGTGCGTGATGGGTTATTCAACAGTTTTATGTCTTCTTCATTCAATTTTGGCATTTTGTAAGTGTATTAGTTTGAGTTCAAAAGACAAAATTCATAGGTCTTAGCACAAAGGGTCTGAAGATTAATGGCGTCTGAAGGGCAGCAACAGACAGGCACAATTCAAGACAGGAACGAATTTGTGCTGATGATCTGCTGCCTCCGTAGACAATCGCGAAGGCGAGAGCTTTCCCAGAGGGAGAGCCCCTGGCACTTGTCCCTCTTCCTCCCTTTTAGACCGTGGGAGTTTCAGTTGGCCCTCCCACATCTGGGAGGGTGCTCCTCTCTCATTGGCCAGCCCACAAATGACTCACACTCCAATCCCGACAGGTTCTTAAACCCCAGTCTAGGGTGGTTAATAAATCCCAATACCAGCGGAGGTGTGGGTCTTACTTTCATCAAGTTGACATGATCAACGGACACAGTAAGTGTCTAGGAAGTCAACCATTTCTTCCTAATTCTCTAACTTAAAATATCAGTATTCAAAATAATTTCTCATAATATTCTGAATTTCTGCAGAGTCTGTTGTTAATTTCACCATTTTCATATCTAATTACATTAATGTGTGTTTTTTCTTTCCTTCTTTTGGTGAGGTTAGCTAGAGACTTGCCAATCTTGTTTATTCTTTCAAAGAACCAGCTGTTTGACTGACTAAACAGTTTTTATTGTCTTTTTAATTTCAAATTCATTAATTTCAGATCTGATCTTTGTACTTTCTTTTCTTCTACTACTTTTTGGCTTAGATTGTTCTTAGCCAAATCTTAAAATGATTTAGATGCAGAAGATTAAATATGCTGAGCATTGTATAGTCTCTCTGACTTGGGAAATCCAGAACACAGAGATTCTATAGAACCACATGATGCGATAGCCAGAGTTGGGAGGGTCAAAAATGGGAAGGGATTGTAAAGTTGATATGATATATATGTGCACAAAATACTCAAGTTCATTGTAAACATTATGCATTGCATATGCATATTAATAAAAATAACAGGGAAAAAAGGCTCACAATGCAAAGGTGACAGTCAGGACAACAGATAATACCATGAGTACAGGATGCTACAGAAGTCCTTTAGGAGGCCAAATAACCCTTGCAGAGGAATCAAAGAAAGGTTTAGAGAGGAAGGGATTCCAAATCAGAACACAAATAACAAGTACAGAGTAGCTAGAGAAGGACAAGAAATGAACCAGGAGAGAACAAAGACCAGGAGTAGGTTGCTGAAGACCCAACTAAAAAATTTTAAATTTATTGTGGGAACAATGGGAAACCATTAATGGATTTTAAGAAGAGAGTACCATGACCCGCTTTTGCATTTTAGAAAAATTTCTTGGCTATGAAACAAAGACAGTATTAGAGGAGGACAAGATAAGAAAAAAAGCAGTTATACAGAGAGCCAGTAGAGGTTAAAAAATAATATAAAGATCTGGCAATAAAAACATAAGAAAGGAATTTATAAAGTTTATGGAGGAAGGACCAATAGTATCTATAAATTTACTGTGACAGCTTTAAGAAGTAAAGGATATCCACTAATGAGCAGACAAGAAGAACATCATTACTGAGCGAAAGAACAAAAGAAACAGACTATGGAGCAAAGAGAAATGTGTAATTCAAGGTGTATGGGAAGGTATCCAGATGATAACAATACCTAAGACTTGGCCAGACACTGCAAAAATAGTTTTCACACTTAATTTTATTAAAAATATGTTTTGTAGTACTGTCATCTCCATTTATATATACATATAAGGAAAGTAAAGCTAAGACAAAACTTGAAGAAGTACTTGGGAAGCTGAGGCAGGAGGATCCCAAGGTCTAAAACACAGACCCACCAACACCCGTGCCTTCAAGGTATCATACAATTTCATCTCTAAAGAAAACTAACAGCCACCGTTTATCAGCATACTATGTTCAGAACTGTGACTATTCATTTACTTCTAGCAAGTTTTGAGTTAGAGAAATCACCTTCCTTTCCTTCCACATGCCTGCCGTACACCCCAGTTTTACTGCAGAATACTACCACGCATATCACATTTTTCCATTTAGAAGCCTCAAATAACTCCTATATCCCCAAACTCAAAATGATGTTCTTGCCTTCAGTGCACACCTGTTATCCCAGCACTAGAGAGGCTGAAGCAGGATCACCACAAATTCAAGACCAGATTGAATTATCTTGTCTCAAAAAACCAACAACAAAACACTCTTACCCCCAAATAAGCTGTAGACAGATGCCTTGGAAACACTCACCAATATGTGACTTAACAAAACAAAACACGAAGAAAATAACTCGGCTATAACCAAACTTTGGCAAGAAAGAGGCCATGATTATTTATTCTTACTTAAATGAAATAGAATTTTTTATTTCAATAGCAAATTTTATAAAAATAGTATCCATTCTCTCCCCAAATTTGACAAAGTCCTAAGTGAAAATAAATCATACTAATAAATAAATAAAGGTGCAGATTTGCTGATAATAATCTCTGGAGAAAAGTAAGAGGCAAACCTACTGTGTTCATGAAATCATCATTTGTGAAGAGTATTCTCAGCAAATGCCCCAGCATACACTCTGGATCAGCTCGACCTACCAAAAGGAGCAGAGAAACAAGAGAATGAATAAATCACCCCAGGAAAGCAAGTCAGGCTTTTAAAATGGCACAAGAGTTATTATATATACTTGTAAAAATGTCAACAAGGAAACAAGATTTTTGTGGAACAGATTTAAGAAACAGTCATTAAAAATTAAAGTGACAACACAAAGCTTAACCAGATACAGTGGCACATGCCTACAATTCCAGCTGCTCAGAAGGCAAAGATCTTGTAGAAAATTTTGATGAAGCATCAAAGAATGAAACTAACTGGAACCTTTTCTGGCTTTTGGAAGCTGGCACAGACTAGATTTGACAAGCAAAGTAAGTGGTTCCGAAGTTTTACCAACTCAAACAACATCACCTGTTACTAGTTCAGCAATACCAATATATTATGTATCAGTGAGGCTGTTTATTCAGCATTTTTGTGACATTTGACTTTGTGTTTTACACTTCCTACCAGCATGAACCCTTCTGGTCAAAAAGAAGTATTGGTGCAGTTTGAGGGTATTTGGGGCTTTGATTCCGGTTTTTTTGTTTTGTTTTGGGAGTATTTTGGGGAGTAGATAAGTCCATGTACATGTATGAGTTTGTGTGTACACAGTGGAGAACAAATTTGAAAGCAGTTCTATCTATTTATCTTCCTCCCCCGCTCCTTAAAAATGAAACAAATCTTTTAAAAAAGTAAAATAGGGTTGATTTTGGAGAAAATTTAATGAACTGGTAAAAAGTGTATAATTTTTGTTGTTGTCGGATGGAACAGCCGATAGACATTTGTTAAACTTATTTGACTTAAAGTATAACTCAACTCTAATTCTCATCTAGCTGAACTATACTAGCCTAGCTGGGAGACTGGGATATTAGCCCCCGCCATGATTGTGCTGTAGTTTGCTTGTTACTTTATGTCAAGCAGTGCTCGTTTTATGAAATTTAGTGTGCTGATGTTTGGTACATACTTACAATTGTTATTTCTTACTGGTGAATTATTTCCTTTACCAATATGTCGTGACCTTCTTTGTCCCTTATGACTAGCTTTGGTTTGAAGTTAACCTTGTCAGGTGTGAGTAGTGGCTATGCCTCCTTTTGGGCTGCTTGAAGCATCATTTCCATTTTTTTTTCATTTTCCGTCTATGTATGTCTTTTCAAATGAGGTGTGTCCCTGATAGGTGAAAAGATAGATGACTCTTTTTTTTGACTCAAGTTGCCAGTTTATGTCTTTCAGAGAGTTAAGATCATTTACATTAAATGTTATTGTTGAAAATATGTACTAATTCTTGTCTTTTTGTTGATTTTCCTGTGTTTGATTCACTTGTTTCTCATTAGTTTAACTACCCTCCCATTGAGGTTTATTCTTTCTTAGTATCATACTTTTTGCTGCTGTATTGTCTTTGTTTAAAATTCTCTTAAGTATTTCCTGTAATTATGGCTTGTTAATTTTGAATTTCTTTTATTTCTGCTTAATTTTGAAAGATAGCTTTGCAGGATATAGTTATCTCGGTTGGCACTTATTTTCTTAGAACTTTATTCTGAGATCTCCTGGACTTTATGATTTCTGTTAAGAAATCTGTTGTGATTTTATGAATATTCCTTTATATAGTGATTTGGCTATTCTTTTCAACAACTTTTACTATTCCTTTGTATTGAGTTTCCAGTATTTTGCCTATGGTCTATCACGAGGAAGTTTTTCTGGTCATGGCAGTCTGGTATACTAAATGCCTCCTTTATCTGGGTGTCTATTTCATTCCTTATGTTTGAGAAATCTTTTCTAGTAACTTCAGTAAATGAAGTTTTTCTTATGCTATTAGTCCGTATCACAACTTCTTCCTCAAGACTGATTATTCGTAAGGTTTTTTATTTTTTAGCATTGTTGAGGAGCTCTTGGATAATTGCTATATCTTTTCTCATTCTTTTTTATTGTTATTGAATGAATGCTTCAGTATATATACTTTTTTTTCTAATCTCCCTCCACCCTCCTTTTGAGACAGGGCCTCACTCTGCAGTCCAAGCTGGTCCTGAACTCACTATGTAGCTCAGCGGGCCTCAGAAACACAGCAATCCTCCTACCTCCGCCTCCTGAGTGCTGAGGATACAGGGATATGCCACCACACTTGGCTTATGTGGGGCTGAGGAATTGAACCCAGGGCCTTGAGCTTGTTAGGCAAACATTTAACTGCTGAGTGATTGCTCCAGCTTCTTCCCCTATTTTTATTACAGTATGTGCAATACACAATGGTTACAATGAACCTGAGAATTTTTGCACACACACGTGGCTTCAACTTCACATTCCTTTCTGTTCTCCACTTCTCACCCGAGTGTATCCTCCCTCAGCCTCCCTTACTCCCATCATCTCACCCATTTAATTGTATTATCTACTTATGCTCTGAGTTTCTCATATTAGAGAAATTACGTGATATTTTAACCTTCTGAGTTTAATTCACTTTGCTAAGCATAATAGTCTCATATGTATTTATGTACCAACAAATGACTCAAATATGTCTTTATGGCAGAGTAATACTCCATTGTGTGTATACATCACATTTTTTGTATACATTGGCCTATTGATGGATATTTCAGCTTCTTCCACAATTTAATTATTATTATTTGTACTGCTATAAATATGGGCATACATGCATCCCTGCCATATAGTGCTGTTAACACTTATGAAAAGACACCTAGCAGAGATATCACAGGGTCAAGTGTAATATTAATTCTTTAGTTTTTTGAGGAATCTCCGTACTGCTTTTCATAGTGTTTGTACCAGTTTACAGTCCCATAATCAATGTAAAAGAGTTCCATTTCCCCCTCACCAGTATCTAACACTTCTTTTGAATTCTTCATAAAAGCCATTCTCACTGGGGTAAGACAGTGTCTCAGTTACTTTTCTGTTGCTGTGACTCATTACCTGACATCCACAAACTTAGGAAAAGAAAGGTTTATTTTAGCTCACAGTTTCAGAAGGTCACAGTCCAGGTCCATTCAGGGGCGGCCAGCAGCAATGGAAGCACATGGCAGAGGCAGAGGTGGAGGCAGCTTCTCACAACACCACCACAGACAGGAAGGCTAGTTGAGACTAGTTGAGACTCATCCTCCAAGGAAGGCAGGAAGCAGCTTATATATCCTTCCAGGTCTCCACCCAGTGATTAGCCCCTCCTGCATCCAGGTGTGGAAGGTGTGGCCACTACACGCCTGTAGTCCTAACTTACTAGCAGTTAATCCTGACTTACACGTCTGTAATTTGCCCCACCAGACTAGGCCCCAATCTCCCAACAGCACGTGGTTCCATACACAATCCATAATATTTAAATACATGAGACTTTTGGGGGACGTTCCAGAGTCAGACCACAATAGATAGTATATTGGTATTGTTTTAATTTGCATTTCTCGAATGGCTAAAGATGCCCATTTTTTCATGGATTTTGCTGGCCCTTTGTACTCCTCCTTTTTGGGAACTCTCTACTAATTTTAATTGACCATTTTTAAATTGGGTCTTTGATTTTGAGGGGTCTATGCTTTCTTTTTTAACCATTTTATTGATATGTATAGATGCAATACATAATGTTTACATTGATGTTTAGTATGTTGTATGTAACAATACCATGGCAAAATTTCAACTCCTTCTCCTCTCCCTTTTCAACCTTACAACCCACTCCCCTCCTCTCCATTTCCCATTATTAGTTTTATGAAATAATTGTGACCTTGGTTTCTCCTACTAGAAAGACAACTTGATATTTCACCTTCTAACTCACTTCACTGAGTATGATGGTCTCAAGTTGCATCCGTTTACCCTCAGGAGCCTCCAACCTATCTGTCTTTATAGATGAGTAGTATTCCATTGTGTATAAATATTACAATTTATGTATCCATTGGCCTGTTGATGGATATCTTGGTGTCTTCCACATTTTAGCTATTGTGAGTTGTGCTGCTATGAACATGGCTGTACATGTATCTCTGTTATATGTTGTCTTTAACTCTTTCTCACCAGCAGTGCAAGAAGGATCCTTTCACCTAGCAGTCTCACCCAAACTGATGGCTGCTTGTGTTCTTGATATATGCCATTCTGTCTGGAGTAAAATGGTATCTTAGTAATGTTTCCTTCCTGTGCTGGCATGAGTAAGGAGCTCAGACACTTAGCTTCATGGAAGATCTGTGTTCTTACTATCTTACTTACTCACACTTGCATTTGGAACAGAAAGGAAAAGACTAAAACTTAATTAGTTTTTCTGTCCTAGAAAAATGCATATGCACATGTGTATGGGCTTGATAGCATATTTATGTGAATTGTATGTGCAGATGTGTGTGTGAGTGAATAGATAGTTGTGTGTACGTGGATTTGTCATGAATCAGAGTGTGGGTAATACTGCTTCTTAATTCATAGAGGGAAAAATAGAAAACTACTACTTCATTAGTGAAATATCAAGAATTGGGAGGTCGAGGTTTTCTGTGAGTTCAAGGCCAGATTGGAATATGTAATGAGTTTAGGACCAACCAGGACTATCCAACAAGACTCTGTCTCAAAAAAATTGTATATATTACAGAAAGTAGGTGACTACTAGCTCTTTGTTCTGTTAACTCTCTGGTTCTTCTTCCCCTTGGGAATGTTTGGCAGGTTGATTTACAATATTTCAGATGTTTGACAATTTATTTTTCCAGGTTTTACACTGGGCCAGGCACTAGAGAATTACTGGAGTCCTCTCAGACTACTGAATATCCTTCATCCAGACACCTATGTGGTAACATTGTAATCTTTGTAGTATCCAGCCAATGGGGAACAAAGGGAGGGACTTGTGCACTAGACTACAAATACTGTGTTACAACCTCCTCTTTGGTGTGTTTGTTCAGGACAGACACTGGTTCTTGCAAGATTGATATTAAAGCCTCACCTCACTGTTATCTGTGCCTATCCTTTGGTGATCTGGACAGCTGGTCTTTCTTCTCACAGGAGCCCCTTCAGGTGAGGTTGCTGCAGGGCCCAAATGGGATGGACTGTGATACAAAGAAAGGCCATTGCTGTGGCTGGGGACTGTATTTCCGGGGTTGTTTTTGTCACTAACTACTTGTGTTGATTATAAGAAGGCAAGTTGCCTGAGTGACCTTGCTTTGCTTGAGTAATGTTAAGCAAAACCGTGATTTATAGGCAACTGTTGAGAACAGCCATAAGCTTCATACTGAGGCACAAAAGAAAATACCGCGATATTCTTTGACAGCCTCCTTTCCAGACCTTATTACTCTTCTTAGGGCTGTAGTTGAATAAACTGACACTTGACTTGAGTGGAAGTGCTTTTCTCAGCTGTCTTCCTTTTCGAAAAAAAAGGACACCGTGATATTTATCTGATGAATGCTGCAGAGATAAGAACTGGGGATCCCCTCCTGTCATTGTTACTTATTCGTTACTGTGACAGAACACCTGACATCCACGATTTAAGGAAGAGAAGATTATTTAGCTCACAGTTTCAGAAGGTCCCAGGCAGTCTGTTCGTAGGCAACCTCCAGTGGCGGGATCACATGGCAGAAGCAGGAGAGCTGCTCGGGGCCTTGCAGACAGAAACCAAGCAAGAGCAAGTCCATGTCTGGCGACTCAGGCGAGGCTCCAGCTTTCAGGAAGACGCTGCAACAGTGTTCTTCCTTCTGTATTTAATTCAAACTGCCACTTGGGCTCCCAACACCCACACGGGGTGCCCCCCCCCCCCCTCACTTCCTGACTCACAAAGCAATAACTCCTTGCCAAAACCTCTGCCCTGGCCACTTTCCCAATCTCAAAAAGCTGACAGTCCCTCCAGATGAAGCCCCAGACATCCACCCCTTCCAGCCAGGCCCCACTTCCCAAGAGCACATGGTTCCATAGGTGACCTACTACATCAAAATACATGAGGATTGTGTGGGAGACTCCAGATCCGCACCATAGTACCTGTGTGGCCGAGACAGAGTGGGTTATGCCTTGGGGGAGGGAAAGTGGGGAGGAAAAGGTGAAATGCTGCAGTCACACTAAGACAGCACAAGCCCCAGCCGGTGATCTTGACACATTTCACATGCAATTCCGTTGTGGCCTGCCGCTGAGCCCCTTGTGTGTCTACTCGTTTGTCTGGGGATAATCATGGTAATTGAGCCACCTGGAAGGCAGAAAATAGGGTTCTTCAAGGATTCTAAGAGTTGACTTTCTTTTTTGAAGCTCTATTTATTTTTTTCTCCCATTTTATGGATAAGTAAGAGCTATTTTGAAAAATGCCTATGTATTGTTTTACCTTTTCAAAAAATGAGCCTCCCATTCAGGACTCTGTTTTCACTCTATTTTGCCAGACTTACATATGATAGGTGCTCATGTTGCTTTGAAACAATTAGCTGTTTCCAGCTTTTGCCTTATGAGGCATATTTCAGGAAGCAGGTATTGGCAGTCTATGCCTTTATTTTTCTTATGGAGTAGAGCAGGGCAATTTAAGGTGCACACGAATCATCTCAAGGATCAGGCTTCAGGGCAGAATTTGGTGCTGCAGTTCTGGTGTGGGGTCTGGGTATCCATTTAATTTTGTCTTTATTATTACTGTTATTATCTGTGATGCTAAGGATTGAATGGAAGATCTTGTACATGTTGGGCAAATACTCTACTCTGAGCTATACCCCACTTCTAATGTCTGCAGCTTTTGGTATGCATCCAGATCATTTTAAATAGGTTTTTGGGTCTTTCTGATGCTGCTGGGCTGGGGAGTAACTGTAAGGTGTAAGGCCCAGATATACCACGAGTGAATGAGACACAGCCTTGCCAGCGTGGCTGCTCCTCTTGTGGACGTGGGTTTGAGGAACACAGCTCCTGTGTGTTTGGGGAAAGGAGAAAATTAGTTGCCGGTCTCCAGGGTGAGCCCCTAGTCTTTCCAGTATGAGTTTCTGTCTCTACTCTCATGAAATGTCAGGAAGGGTAAAGAAATCTCCAGGGTAATTTTTGTGAAATAGTGGGAGTCAAACAGTTGTCTTGGGAGCCTAGAGGAATTATTAGTGAGCTAATAAATGGGATGCTGGCAGCTTGCCACTTCCTGTGAGCTTTTCTTTAGACTGCACACGGGGAGAAGCTCATTCGGTGGCTGGAGCGGAAGCTGGCTTTGCGGGGACAGTCGTTCCGCTGGTCCTCCCAAGATGCTTCACTCTCCTTTACCTTCTGAGGGGCCTGGCGGGTGCTAGCCTCAGATCTACCTGTGGTCCCCAGAAAACCCTTCTCTCAGGAGAAGCTTGACCCATCGTGGGTATTTTCCTTTCATCCAGTGTTATGGTTTGCATCTGGAGCATTCCCCAAAAGCCTTATGTGTCTGAATTAACTATGGATGCCGTGTGCTGTTGGGAGATGAGGTCTGGCTGGAAGGGGCGGATGCTTGGGCTGGACCCGGAGGGGCATGTGCTGGTTCCACCCTTCCCCACTAATTTGGCTTCATGTGTGCCGTGCCGTGAACAGCCCATCTCCTGCTCTTCCTCCTGCCATGTGCTTCTGTTCTTGGCACCCACCCATGGATCGTCTGTGACCTTCTGAAATTGTAAGCTAAAATAAATCTTTCCTCCCTTAAATTGTAGGTGTCAGGTGTTCTGTCCCAGCAACAAATAAGTTGCTCAGGTATCCAGCTTTGCTTCTTGTTATATTTATTTCCAGGAACTTTGTTTTTTTCAAAGTAGAACCCAAGAGGGCAGCCAGAACAAGGCATAACAAACGGGCAGGCAGGTGGCCCTTCTGAGGACCTTCCCTTCCAGAATTACAAAGAGAACCGGAGCTCTGGCTGGTGATGTGGCTGACTTCCAGGGTAGCGTGAAAAGCAGCTGTGGGTTTTTATTTTTTTGTCTTATCTGGTTTCTTGGAAAGATTTGCCCTTGTGGTGATTTTATGGAGGCAATCTAAAAACCAAATGAATAAATGAGATAAAGAAATCAATCGCTTGATCAGCTAGGAGAAAGAGAGCATCCTTCCATCAAGGCCCTCGTATGCTGAAACCAAATGAGAATGTCAAGAGCGCATGTCCAGTGCCGGCACGCTCCCCAGGCCATCTGCTGTGTTTGGTGTGCCTGTTGTTTGACCACTGAGAGGACAGTTTGCTGTCACCAGGTAGCGCCACACACCTGCCCAGTGCAGGACCCCCTGGCACCCAGGGGTGCAGGAACAGCACAGAGCTACTTGGCACGGGTGGGTACAAACCAAAGCCACATCAAGTTTCCTGGCACCGCAAGCAAAAGCTGTACCGACCACAGGGAACGAATAGTGGCTAGCCTCATACTACCTCTGCCTAGCCTCCTCAGTGGAGCAGCCTGTCCCGTTCTGACCTGACACTCTCTTTCCTTCCCTTCTCATATGATTGCTTTTTGCCTTAAAAGAAGTTATTGATGAATTTGCCTTAACTCTCTGAGCTTCTTAGAGATACACTTAGTTGCTGCTCAGCTTGGCAGCCTTTAACACGTAACAGACTCTTGGCCTCTTCTGAGCCAGTGACTAATGGAGGATTAAGTAGGACTGAGCTGATCTAAGCGAGCTTCCTGGAGGAGAGGACTTTTCCTTCCAGATTTTGAAGAAAGTTTTGGTGTCAGGTTAGTTGAAATTAGTCTCTGGATTCTCATTTTTCCCATTTTGTAAGTTCTCTTTTTCTTCTTTCTTCTCTTCTCCTCTGTCGTTGTTGTTGTCATTGTCTTCTGCTTCTTCTTTTTGGAGGCAAGATCTTCCTCTGCAGTCCAGGCTGGTCCCGAACTCACTATGTAGCCCAGACTAGCCTTATCCTCACAAAAACCCTCCTGTCTCACTGTCTCAAGTGCTGAGATTATAGGTGTGCACTGCCACACCTGGCTTACAGATTTTAATGCTACCTTTTCCTTTGATAGCCTTAACTCTTATCTATGTGTAGACAACTCCTTCCTTGCCTCCAAACTTCAGTTCCATACTTGCAAATTCCCTGTGGCAGGCAGCCTGTGATGTGGACCCCCGTGACCCTGAATCCCAGTATTGATGACCTTGTGTGCTAGTCAGTTTCTGTCCCTGTGACAAAATACCTGAGACAATCAGCTTAAAAGGCAGATGCTAGGTGTTCAGATGAGACCTGGGGAACATTTTACATAAAAGGAGAAAACAGTTATTTTGGCTCACGGCCCTAGAAGTTTTAGTCCATGCTCAGTTTTTGGCGTATTTTGAGGCAGAAATCATGGTGCAGAGCACAAGGTGGAGCTGAGCTTCTTACACTGTGGAGGCCAGGAACCAAAGAGAGAGGAGGCAGGCTGGGCCTAATGTTCCCTCCAAGGGTACACCCCCAAGGACCTAACTCCTTTCATCAGGCCCCACCTCCCTAAAGAACTACCATCTCCCAGTAGTGCCACAGGCTAAATATCAAGCTTTTAACACATGGGCCTTTTGGGGACATTTAGGCACCAAATAATACTATGTGTGATTGTACTATATTGAGTAACCTACACCTAACATGTGTTGCATAGCAATTTCTCGACCCTCGTGAAAGGAGAAAGGGCAGCTCACCGATGCCACACAGTAGAGGTGGCTGGGTAGAGCCCTCAAGGCTATGAGCCCTATCTGCACCCAGATGTGCAGACATGTGGTTGTTATCTACAGGTGTGACTTGTGCATGTGCTCTGACTCATGGGGCAGCGCTATGGCTTCTGAGATGTGCCCTTTGACGAATGGTGTGTATCCCTGGGTCTGTGCACTAATGGTGACTGAGAATGTTCAAGGGCCTTGAGCTCACAGGGCTAGCGTGAGTGGCAGAGGAGTATTGCAGTTGCCCAGGGTGGGGGAGAGCAACAGGGAGAAGCAAAGCTGACTGGAAAGACAGGTCTCGGGAGGCGGTGTGCAGTTCCCACGAGAGTGTCGGTGCTGGGGTGCAATTTTGGTTATGTAACTGTCTTTTGAGTCAGCTATGGGCCTGGAAGTGACGCCCTCACCTCTGCTCTTGTAGATAGCCGTCACCCATAGCCCTGTAAGCAGCTCCACATCCATCCTCCTGTAAGTAACCCCTGTAAACAAACTGGTTCACCCAATTAGACTGGTTCTGCTTGGCCTGTCTGCTGTGCTCCATCTAGGGAGAACAGACATTTGTGTTCACATCTCCCAGGAAAAGTTACCCATGAACAAAACGTAATATGGCAAAATGAGCCATGTCACTTCCACAATTAGGTCATAAGGGATTGTGACTCGATTCCCTTCCTGCAGACTCACCAGTAGTCACGCGTTCTGGTGAGTGTGCAGTGCTGTCTTGTACTGTGATCACAGCTTGGTGAGCCTCCCTGAATCACAGAGTTTAACCGTGCTCAATTCCTGACCCAGAGAAAATGCGAAGTAAATAAGTGGGTGTTGTTTAATGCTGCTGGATTTTAGGATAATTTGTTACACAGCAATCAACAACTAACACACACCCCCTTGCCTTTTGTTGATGGAATGCCCACATCTAACTTGTTCCTTTCTCTCTGGCGTTTCCTGTCTAATTTCCTCTGCCAAATCTGCTGACCACTTATCGTCCTTTCCATTCTTATTGGAGTCCTTTCTCTTCCTCCATGTTTCCTCCTCTGTTATTTTTAAGTCTTGAATTCTGTTCTCTTTGTGTGTGTTGCATCTACCCCTTTCCTGAATGGTGTCTGTCATAGAAGACTTTACCAGATTTGGGATGTCTTCTTTTCCTTGACACATAATCTTGATTTTCTGCTTTCAGATGCTTCTGCACACAAGCTAGACATCAAGTGAATTGGTCAAGATCACTTTCTTCATGGAAATCTGTTTTTGAGGATTGTTGTGGCTTCCTGTTTTCTTCTGTATCAACTGGCCTCTCACAAAAGCCCCTTCCACAGTCTGGTCTTTCTTTTCTACCCTTTCCACCCTGCCAGGCAGGCCCCTTGCCACTCACACGTGTGCCTCATTTATGGCGGTGAGAGGCCTTTGTTCATGCTAGAATTTTATCTGGGATATACCACCTTTTCTTGACATTCAAATTCTACACTTTCTTCACAACTCATCCCAATCTCTGTCGTCATCACCTGGTAACAGATCCCATTTGAACACCTACCAGTGCCAGACTCTGTGTTTAGTTTCCGAAGCTCAGTGATAAACAGACCACATGTGCTTGCTTGCAAAGAGCTTGTAGTTCAGCGGCAGGAGAGACAGGAAACAACACAAACCAATCCATAGCACAAGGTATGTCAAGATCCAGAGGAGAGAAAGTCAGTGGGGCCTAGAAGAGGTTCTGTGATGACGTGATGTTGAAGTCAACTACTAAGGAGGAATAGGAGTTAGCCGGATGAAGAGAAGGGGAAAAAGTGTATGAGGCAGAGGCAGCAGCACTTGTGAAGGCTCTACAGCGTGAGCTGAGGCCCTATGTTCTTACTTACCTGTGACTTTCTACAGCTAGGTTATGGTTTGGATCTACAATGTCTCCCAAGAGCCTCATGTATTTGGAAGATGACTGGATTGTGGGGGTTAAATGAATCAAGTGGATTAATGTATGGATTACACACACTGTTAGGCAGAAGCGCCTGATCAGGAGGGCAGATCACAGGGGTGTGGCCTGGAGGGACATGTCTCTGCCCCCAGCTCCTGTCTGGTCTCACTGTCTGCTTCCAGTCATGATGGGATGAGCAACTGACCTCTGCCAGGCTCTTTCACCAATCCTGCCATCAGGACCAGCTGACTAGGAACACACTGAGACCTCTCAGCTACGAGCTAAACTAAACCTCTCCTCCTTTAAGTTGTGGGTGTTGAATACTGCGTCCCAGCAATGAGAAAGTGGCTAAGACAAACTTGTTGACCTTTGCCGTACTTAACAATCCATTAAATATAATTTCGTGTCTCTCCCTCTCTCAGATATTTCATGGATTAACCTTGTCTTTCCAATTAAACTCTCTCATAATTCTTATCTCTTTTAGGCACTAAAGCCCAGTGAGAAGAATGCAGTGAATTGGCCTGAGTCCCCTGGTGCTACCATGGTTGGTGTTAACCCAGTGATGTGGGTGGGGCGTTGGCCAGAAGCCGGCTGAGATACAAAGGCATCCCAGAAACTGTTTCTGCCTTCAAGAGAGTACTGCTGTGCTAGGTGCAGGTGACGTCTGGCCACAGCCCCTGTGAGTCCAGGTTAAGAATTTCTCCACGCAACAGGATCATCTCTGATCAGCATGGTGAGGAGAATCCTGCGGCTGCTTCTTTCCATCCCTCCTGAGCACCTGAAGCTCAGGGGGTGGCTTACTGACAGCCTGACTCCATGATTTCTCTGTTAATCCACAGGTTCTTGACAGCACTTGTCGAGTGTAACGCTTCTTTTAGGACATTGATTCAATGGTTGGAAGATCATAGCTCCGGGGAGCGTGCTGTCGCGTCGGAAGACACCCACCTCCTGCTTGTGAAAATATTTTAGATTTAAATTTACAGCACACTCACCTCTGGCTCGCTGTGACTCATGCACCAATTAGCCAAATTTGCAGCTAATCAAGCAGAGCTATAGGAACAGCCTGATTTATTTTCTTTCTCAGATTCCTATATTAGCAGTGCGAGCCAGAAATATATATTGAGCACTTATCATAGACACAGGACTAGAAAGGTTAAAAATTATAGTGAAGGACAAAGGGGGAAGAGTGATTTTCTTTTTATCATTAAACTTACTTTGTCTAAATTTATTGGCAGGTCTCTGGGTAGCAAGAGACACCAGTTAAATCCTGATCTCAAGGCAAAGGTCATTTGACCTCTGCTTTCTACCAGGCTTCTGGCTGCTCATGCATGGACTGGAGCTGCAAAGCATGACCTGGTGGAGGAGCTGGGGTGGGAGCAGAGGCACACGCCTTCTGGAAGAGTCTAGCATGGTAGAAATGGGAAGAAAACGGGAGAACAATGTTTTATGGCATCTTAGTGAGTATTTCATCATGCAAATAACAGTGTGCCTGTTAAGGGTAACAGCAAAGGCTAAGCCTGATGTTCATGCTGCAAAGTGATATTGAGAAAAGAATGGTAGGAGGACAAAGAAAAAAAAGTGGCATCTTTCCCTTGGCCTCTTCCCTGTACCAAAGCCTTATTTATTTAATTTTTTGTGGTCCTGGGGATTGAATCCAGTACCTTGTACGGGTGCTCCACCACTGAGAAGTACCCCTTGCCCATGTTGTTTACTCAGAGACAGGGTTTTGCTCAGGTGCCTAAACTGGCCTGGAATGGCCATTCCTCTGCCCCAGCCAACCAAGGAGCTGGGACAATGCACGTTTTCCACTCCACTGATTAGAAAATTGCTCCTCATTCTAGGGCTCTCCAGCTCTTGGGTAGTAGGACAAAGTTTGTCAGGTAAATGTGTCCTTGGTGTGCCACAGAGGCATCAGGCGACTCTCACCCAACTTCGAATGTTGAATTCAACACAGGACTTGCTCTCTCTGTGCCTCTATGGCTATTTTTCTTTTCTAAGCCTCCAGAAATCCAAACAGGAGACCTCTAACAAGTTCCCTTCTGGTAATTGTCTTCCAGTAGAGAGGCTAGTGATGTGTGTGTGTGTGTGTGTGTGTGTGTGTGTGAGTGAAGGAGGGAGACAAAGAGGGTAATTCTGAATTGCTCTTTTTGAATATGGCTTGATTATCACCAGAACCCAGAGTCAATTTAAACTTCACAAAAGTAGCCTGCTTTTTTTGCAAACAAAACATGAGCAGGTCTTGGTAGGGCTTCATCGTCTCTGGGCAGCACCGAACCACAGCAAAGGCTGTTTATAAACGAGGCCTATCCTGGACATGAGTCTAGCCCCTGGGCCTGCAGTTCTGAGGGAATTTGCGGTCATGATTAATCAAATAAAGTGGATGTTCAGCTTCTCTGCTCGACTTTGACCATCTTTCTGACCAACCTGTTTCTAATTCATTGGTTATTTTTTAAAGCCTAAAAAATGATTGTAGGATTTTGCTTTCAGAGAAATTGTAGCATTCCCAACTACTGGTTCATAAAGAATAAACAGTAGCTGAATGAAGAACACAGGAAAGGCTGGATGGGATTTAGACATTGTCCAGCACAGGGCTGAATAGCCCAAAGCCAGGCCTGCACACAGCCCCCACTCACAGGTCTGGGAGAAATAACAGGAAGTCGGGAGGCTGAGTCTATTGTGTCGCTCCTCAGATATGCCCAGTTAGGAACTTCATGTGTAGGTGTATGTGGCACAGAACAATGGCGACTTGTTCTTAGTAATTCTTCAAATTAATAAAGCAGATAAACCTAAGTTGTATGAATATGCAGTCCTGAAGTTTTTTTTCCCCTGAATTGTCCTTATGCACAACAGTTGCTTTCTTCTTTTGAGGGGCACTATTTAATCCAAAATTTGCTTTCTAAGGACTTTCCAGAACCTCTAAATTTGAATTTCAAAGAACTTTATAAAGGGTCCAGAACCATATGAATCTAGAAACATTCAAAGAAAAATGGAGCATGAGAATCAATATATATTTTTTAAACATCTGTACAAATAATTCAAATAATTTTTCTTTTCCTTTTTTTGATAGAGTTGTGATCTCCAGTCAAGGCTGGTCTTGAACTCACTATATAGCCTAGGTTGTCCTAGAACTCACAGCAATCCTCCTGCCTCAGCCTCCTGAGTGCTGGGATTACAGGCATGCACCACCATTCCTGAATTATGTGGTGCTGGGGAGTTGAGCTCTATGTAGTGAGGATGCTATGACTTATTCCCCCGTTGGGAAACAGACTGAAGACACCAACTCTGAATGGGTGGAACTGTTCATTAGAATACAGATTTTCTAAGAATGCTGGGAAACCAAAAGGATAAAGTCATTATGCCAGGGGCCATACAGAAAGGCTTCCTGGATTAGAAGGTATAGAAGTTCTTGCAGGAGCCTACACTGTCCTCTGAGGGCCAAATTTTGGGACGTAGATGTACAGAATCTTTTTTGGAGTAGTCCAGAAGCCTGAAATAAGTGCAGGATACTATCGGCAGATGGACATAGCCATGAATTGTGCAGAATAGAAAATATATTCAGAATCCTTTTGAATATAGAGAAGATCTATAATCTTTTCTAGCATGGAGGCATGTTCTGTTAATGCTGGGATAGTTGGCAGGACCCATGCGTATACCTAGCATTATCTAGATATTTTCTTTACCCAGGGAAGCCAACTATCTCTGGAAACCAAGAGAACTTGCTTAGTACTCAGTACTCGGTGCTTAGAACTTAGAACTAAATACTCTGTACCTGGTACTCAATACCTGGGGCTCAATGCTCAGTGCTTAGAGCCCTGTGCTTCGTCCTCCACATTCACACAGCCATGTATATTGAGGACAAAAGCCAGGATGACAATCACTTACTGGAGTTCACTGGCTTCCAATAGCTTAAAAATGTTTAACAATGCTTCATTACACTTTATGCTCTCTGGATAGAAATATTCAAAGAAAACAGTTCTTGGACTACAAATGCTTGCCGCTTTGTTCAGGAGAAGAAGTGAATTGGGCAGAGGAGTGCTCTAACTCTGCCTCTGCTCCAGCCGGCCTCGGCTTCTTCCCCCATCTCCACCAGGCAGAGGCAGAGCCGGTAAAGCCTGGACTTCCTTTCCCGCTGGGCCGTTCCGGTAGTTGGAGCTTGGTGCAGGCCAGCAGCTGTTTGCAATTACTCATCTAGCAGAGTAGGTTCTTCCCCGGCTGTGTTTCTGTATCTGCCAAACTGAGTTCTTTTTGGGCAAACATCTGCTCTTATTTTCCATGTAAAGTTGTTTCAGTTGACCACAAAAATAATGACCTACTTACACTGAAGCAATCAGTTCACCCCAAACCATTTTTACAGGATAGCAAATTTGACTGTGAAAAGTGATATTTCAGGAACAGAGTTACTCCAGGGTACCACAAATCAGAAGCTCACCAGAGCCATTGACCTTGAGGGCTGGTGGGGAAAGAGGCAGAGATGACTGTGCTACTTGGAGTCTCTGTAGACCTGAAGTATAAGCCTCCTTTTCCTTCCTGATCGTCTCTCCTTTGGAACTGAGATGTAGCGTGGGTGTGAGAGGATGGCGCCAACTCTAACATAAAGGTTACGGTGATGTAGGCAAAAGGAGCAAAGAATTTTATTATAGTCAAGAGTAACAAAATTAAATACAGTCTGTCCCCTTGAGCACATACCTGAAAGGCACAGACAGAGCGAAGGGTAAAACAAACAACAAAAACCCTGAAACAATCAGTGTGCTTGCACAGGCTATCTGTTTTTGAGCCCTTGTAGAAAACATGATTTGGGAGCTAGGGTGCAGGGGTGGTAGCATGATAATATGAGGTGTATAATAATTTGGGGGAACTGAGTCAGAGTTCAGAAGATAACACTAAAAAGGAAGACGAGGTGTCAGATTTTTGAAGATCTTCAAAGACAAGCTGAGACTTTTCTACTATATTTAATGGTAAGTCTTTGGAGGGATCTGCACATTCCATGTAATGGGGTTTCATGTCTTTCTTACTTCGGGCTGCCCACCATGAGGGGAGGGAGCACAGCTTGTCATCTGTCCCCAGCATATAATGTTCTGAGCTCTGTCTACTTCCCTCTTCCATAAACAATAGTTTTGCATAAATGTTTTCCAAGGACTTGAGCTTTTCCTGTGTCTGGGGAAGGGGGAGGGGGATCCAGCCTTTGAAAGGTAATCAAAATGGAAATATTCTGTGTTTATTTATTAAGGTAACTGATGTCTTGAACATCTACTATGTGTTAGATCCAAGGAGATCCCGCCGGTAAATTATGTTTCCAGACCTCAAGAATCTGACAGTGGGGAGAGAGACACAAAAAGATAACATTTCTTATATGCAGTGAGGCAGGAAGATGCACCAGGATCCATGGGATTACAGAGGTTCAAAAGTCAGGTTTCTTGGAGAAGATAAAATATGTTGCACTGGTTACCAAACAGCTAGAAATAACAGGTCAAGGGGGGGTACATGTGCCTTTCAGGCATAAAGATCAGCTTGGTGTGTGTGGCTTGGCATTGTTACGAAGGAGTACTTCATAAGGAGCAAAAGCCAGATTGTCATAACTGGAAGGAAAAAAAGAACTGGAGGATGTGGAGGTTGAGAGGAAACATGCTTATTTTAGTAAGCACGCTTGTTCTAAAAATATGTAAAGCTAGATAACCTCAAATTCTTCTGCAGATACCCAGAATTTATTGACAAAACAGAGCAAAAAATTTCTTCATAAGGTTAGCTAGCTTTACAAGAAAGAAGGGAAATCCCCTTATTATAAAAATGGAGATGGCAAAAAACCAGAATGGTGAATGCTTGTTTATTGTTGGGATTAGGGAAGAGTCCAAAAAAAAAAAAAAAAAAAAAAAAAAAAAAAAAAAAAAAAAAAAAAAAAAAAAAAAAAAAAAAAAAAAAAAAAAAAAAAAAAGGTGGCTGTCTCTGTAGCTCAGAAATTGGACTTGAATCTGCATTTTGCCCTAGGACATAAAGCTGGGAATTGATGTCAAAGGCAGATCTGCGAGTGAGCCAGGCCCTCTGTTGATCTAGATGCTCAAATGTCCGTACCCTCGGTGAAAGCTGACAAAGAAAATCTGTGCAATGGCTCAGAGGGGTAACAAGAAGCTTGTCGAGGTTTCAGTGGATACAAAGAGATCCTATCCCCATCTTCTCCCAAATTTATAACTGCACAACTATGCTCCATTAGAGTTTTGGTTGGTGAATTTGTGCTACTCACATGGTCCATCAATAAACAAACCAAAATATTCCCATAAAAACCTTGCCCCAGATTAAGGACACAGCTAAAGCTCTGCGAGAGTGAATGCAAAAGTGAAGGCTCTACTAGAAAAATGTGCTCCTAACCCTGGACATAAAAAGTTTCTGTAATGGAAATGACAAAAACCACATGGATTTCTAAGAACATTAAAACTGTGAATGATAATACATGAAAAGATTTATGAAATAGCAACAAGCATATGCAAGTAACTGAATAAGTAAAAAAGGGCTTAAAACTGCAAGAATAAGACATCAAGAGAGAGGAATGGGCCGAGTGGAAAGAAGGACACAGAACTTTTGGAAAAAAGAGTCATTGGAAAAAAAAAACTTGATAGATAGCAGAGCAGAAATAGTTTAACAGAGAAAGTCAATTAGATGATATTCCTGAAAATATTTCCAAGAATATAGCACAATAAGACATAAAGAGATAATATTTCTAGGGTTGTGAAAGATACGAATCCTCAAGTTCAGGGAGCACAGTGATTTCTGCAGAAGGTAAATACAAATCATTCAACTTTCAGGGAAAAAAAATAAAACTATTGAAGATTCAGGATTCCAAAGAGAAGAAACAGTGTTAACAGAAATCAGAGGGGGAAAAGGCAGGGATTCTAAACAAATGAAAATTAGAATTATAGTAGAGTTCCCAATAATAACAATGGAAGTCAGAAGACAATCTTCAAAATCTGCCAGTATCAATCCAGAATTCTGTATGTGATTTTAATTTAAAAGTGAACAAGGGGTAGTCCGATATGTGAATAATTTTCACCTTCAGAGGGTGAAATACTGACGGAATGGGCCCGGAGTCTGTCGCAGTGGTCTGATGCTGCCTGTGGGCAAGGAAAAAGGGAACCATGAAGGTAAACTTGGAATTTGAGTTGTTAAAGCAACCAATAGTAACAGTATGAAAGATGGATATGATTGGAATTGGAGTTAACTTTTTTAACGTTTCCATATTTGGGGGAGAAAGGAAAAACTGAGCGTTTCAAACCTTATTATGTCATATATGTGTATTAATAATTTAAAAGGTGCTACCAACAGAACAGAAATAGGTCTAATTTTCAAAGTAGAGTGGAGAAAAATTTATAAAGAACATGATGAATTAAATAGAAGGTGTCTTAGTTACTTTTTTTGTGCTGGGACACAATACCCAAACTCCCCAACTTAAAGGAGGAAAGGTTTATTTTACACAGTTTCAGGTCGCTGTTCATTCATGGGTGGCTGGCCATGGTGGGAAGGCTGGGCCTAGGGTTTGCTGGAGAGAAGTTGTTGACCACGTGGCGGAATAGGAAGCAGAGAGGGTGAGGAAGGGCGGGGCTAACGTATACCCCGCCAGATCATGTCCAGTAATCGGCCCCTTCCCGGTAAAGCCACAAGGGCCCACCCTTCTGACCGGGACCCCCTTCTCAGCAGCACCTGGGATCCATGGATATCCCATGACAGCCAGATGTGTGAGACCGTGGGGCTATCCCAGATCCAATTGTAACAGAAGGCGAGAAAGAGGAAAATTGAAGCCACGGAGGAGCAGGATATGTAGAAAATACAAAATCAGGTGGTAGAAACAAATCTAGAAATACTCTGAACTGTTTTAATGCTATAAATTAAAAAGCTTAGGTTATTAGGGGGGAATAAGTAGAGAAAATCCAGTGTGCGCTATTTACGTGACGTACATCAAAACTGTAATTCCAGCTCTATCAAAATAAATATGGGTACTATGTGCCAAGCAAGCCCAAGCAACAAAGAGAATACTAAATAAAACAAAGGCAACCAGAGCCCCATAGTTAAAAGTAAGTAAGAAATAAATATGTCACAATGATAAAGACTTAATTCAGTGAGAAGATACAAAATTTGAAGTTGTCACAAAAGTGGAATCAAAAGATAGCATTTATACCAGCATTTATTAAATGGTTTCAAAACGAGAAAAGCAAAATTTGATAGAATCACAAAGGGGAATCCATGATCACAGTGTGTCATTACAATATACTTCTTTTAGTAACTGAGCAAGCATGCCCTGAATTTCAGAAGTTATGCAGTGTTTTAGTAATGAGCTGAGCGAGCGTTGTCTACTATACATAGACGAGACTGCACCCAGCATACTTGTGTTAACTCAACCTCATCATTCTGGACACAGCAAAGCCCCGTGGGTGGTGACGTGCACACTGTGGAAAGCCAGAGCCTCCAATGACTGTGTGGGAGACAGCTGCCCTGCAGATCTGCCCCTGAACTCAGAATTCTTCTGGAAGAGAAAAACACTTTGTCTTTAAGTTACTGTAGTCTATGGACTCTCTCATAACAGCTCAGCATTCTACCCTAAGAAGCTCAAGTTTAACCCATCTTATTAAGGACAATTGGTACATTATTTTGTAGAATGTTCCTCAATGTCAGTTTTCTAGGTGTTTTCTCATGATTATGCAACTTTTGGCGATACCACCAAAATGGCATTGTGGCTTCAATGCATCACGTCAAGAGATACCTGTTGATGACAAGCCTTATAACCGGTGATGTTAACTTGTCACCTATTTACACGTTGTGTGCCAAACATCGCCACTGTCCAATTATTATTTTCCCCATGATTTAGTAAGTGTCTCTCAGGGAGACGTCTTTAGGCTCTCCGTTGACGAGCCAGGATGATACTGTAATGAGCAGCTCTTTTTTCTCTTTGCTTCTGATAAGCTTCTATGGAACAAATAGGTCCATTATTTTGTGCTTTTTTTTTGAAAAAGAGATAAAGCTCTTCAATGCTTTTCTGAGGCGTGTATCACTGCACATTCAAAAACCAAATAAAGATACAATGAAACACGAAAGTCAAAAACCAGCCTCACTTATGAATATAGGCACAAAAATGCTGAGCACCTGTAAACACTCTGTAGCAGTACTTTCTAAAAGACATCGTGACGGAAGAATGAGAGAACTTATTGATGCAAAAAGGTGATTTGGTAAGATTCAAGATTCTTCAGGAAACATTTTCAAATTTAGGAATAGAAAAGAACTTCTGTAACTTGATAACATGAATTTATCGAAACCTACAGCAGACCTTACATCTAAAGACTTTCCTTTTAAGTCAGAAACAAAACAAGGATGTCTGCTATCATTTGTATTCAACATTCTACTGGCAGTCATTGTCAGTACAATAAAAAGTGAAAACACGTAGCCCAAAACATAAAGATTAGAAGGAGGCAATAAAAACTAATCTTCATTTGGGGCTGGAGGAATGCCGAGTTCGATTCCCCAGGACCACATAAGCTGGACATGGTGGTAGACACCTGTAATCCAGCACTTGGGAGGCTGAGGCAGGAGGATTGCCGTGAGTCCAAGGCCAGACTGGGCTCCATAATGAGTTCAGGACCAGCCTGGGCTACAAAGCAAGACACTGTCTCAGAAAAACAACAACAACAAAAAAGATAATCAATCAGGATATACAGATGGTATAAATACCTAATAAGAAAGTTTGAGTGTTTTTACAAAGTTTAACAACTAAAAAGAAATTTTTATTCAATGATTTTCAACAATATGATATTAAAAAATAAAACCTTAGAAGGATAACATTTATAATAGGAAAATTATGAATCTTTCTTTTTACATTAGGAAGTATAAGTCTAATAAAGTATATACAATATTTTTATTAAATTTTTTTGTGAAACTTTGTTGAACTGTGTAAAACACCTAAATAAATGCAGTCATAGGGCCATAGGGAAAATTAGTTCAGTAAAAACAGTTATTTCTAAAAATGTTAATAAATGTGTTCAAAGATATTTTGTGGAATTTGAAAGCTAACCCTAAGTTTCATTTTAAAAATATGCAGATACTTGTGCATGGTGGGGCAAGGCTTTATTAATTTTTTCCCATTTTACTGATATGTATAGATACAATACATAATGTTTACATTGATCTTGAGTATTTTGCACATAACATCAGGGCAAAATAACAAATCTTTCCTGTCTTAGTTACTTTTTCTTTGCTGTGACTCAATACCCGACACCCACAAACTCAGGAAAGGAAAGATTTATTTTAACTCAGTCTTGAAGGTCACAGTCTATTCAGGGGCGGCCGGCAACAATCAAAGTACTTGGCAGAGAGAGAGGTGGAGGCAGCTTCTCTGGGCATCACAACAAGAAGACAAGCTGAGGCTAGTTGAGACTAGTCCCAGTCCTCCAGGAAGGCAGGTGCAGCTTATGTATCCTTTCAGGTCTCCGCCCCATAATCAGTCCCTCCTGCATACAGGTGTGGCCACTACACTCCGTTAATCCTAACTTAACTGCAACCCACCCCTCCAGACCAGACCTCAATCCACCAACATCATCACATGGTTCCATTAAAATACATGAGACTTTTGGGGGACACTCCAGATCCTAACCAGAACACTTCCCCTCTCCTTTTTCAACCCTACCACCCCTGCCCCTCTGCTCCAATTCCCATCATTAGTTCTATAAAATAATTGTGATCTTCATTTCTTATATTACAGAAACCATTAGATATATAACCTTCTCCTGACTCACTTCACTGAGCATGATGATCTCAAGTTGCCTCCATTTACCTCCAAAAGCCTCAAGCCTAGCTGTCTTTATAGATGAGTAGCATTCCATTGTGTATAAATACCACAATTTATGTATCCATTGGCGTGTAGATGGGTATTTTGGTGTCTTACACATTTTAGCTATTGTTTGTTGTGCTGCTGTGAACATGGATATACATGTATCTCTGTTACATGTTTTAATTCTGTGGGGGAAATTCCCAGAAGAGGTATCACTGGATTGAAGGAGATATTTATTTCCAGTCTTTTGAGAAACTTCCATACTGCTTTCTATAGAGGTTGTACCAGTTTACATTCCCACCAGCAGTGCAGGAGGGTTCTTTTTCCCACACATCATCGCCAGCACTGATTGTTCTTTGTGTTCTTGATATACGCCAATCTCTCTGGAGTGAGATGGTATCTTGGCGATGTTTTGATTTGCATTTCTCTAATGGCTAAGCATGGTGAAAATCTTTTCTTGCACTTATTGGCCATTTGAACTTCTTCATCTGAGAACTGCCTATTCATTCCTTTGACTGTCTTTCCATCGGATCTTTGATTTTAAAGGGCTTACTTTTCTTCAGTTCCATGTATATTCTGGTTATGAGCCTCCTATCTGCGGTACTGGTGATGAATATTTTTCCCAGTCTGTTCTCTTTTTACATGTGGTTGATAATTTCCTTTGCTGTGCAGAATCTTTTTAATTTGACATAATCCCATTTGTTAATAATGGGACCTATTTCTTTTGCTTTTGGTGTTTTGTTAAGAAAGTCCTTGCCTACACCTATGTCTTTTAGATATTTGCTTAACTTTTCTACCAGGAGGTTCAGTGTTTCAGTTTTAATGTCTAAGTTTTTGATCCACTATGATTTAATTTTGGTGCACAGTGACAGGTGTGTGTCTAGAGTCATTTTTCTGCATGTGGATGTCCAATTTTCCCAACACCATTTGTTGAAGAGGCTATCCATTTTCTAGTGTGTGCTTTTGACTCCTTTATCAAGTATTAAGTAGCGGAGGGCATTTGTGTTTGTTTCTGCATCCTCAGTTCTGCTCCACTGGTCTACCTCTGTGTTTTTGTGCTAGTAAAATATAGTTTTTATGACTATCGCTTTGTAGTATAACTTGATGTCTGGAATCATAATGCCTCCTGCCTTAGACTTATTACTCAGGATTGCTTTGGCTATTTTAGGTCTCCACTGATTCCATGTGAATTTAAGGATTGTTTTTCCAAGTTCTTTGAAAAAATTGTTGGTATTTTGATAGAAATTGCATTGAATCTGTATACCAATTTTGGCAGTATAGCCATTTTAACAATATTAAATCTGCCTACCCAAGAACAGAGGATGCCATTTAATTTTCTGATGTATTCTACGATTTCTTTCTTCAGTGTAATATAGTTTTCTTTATGTAGGTCTTTCACTACCTTGGTTAAGTTTACTCCGACATATTTAATTTTTTTGCTGGTCTATTGAGAACGGAGTTATTCTTTTGTGCTCTTTCTCAGTAAGCTTTTTGTTGATGTAGAGGAAGGCTATTGATGTTTAGTATTGCTTTTGTAGCCTGAAACTGGTCTAAAGTTGTTTATTATTTCCAGGAGTTTTAAAGTAGAGTTTTGGGGGCCTTCTATGTAGATAATCATACTATCTGCAAATAAGGATAGTTTGACTCCCTCCTTTCTGATATATATTCCCTTTATTTCACTTTCTTGCCTGATTGCTATGGCCAGTGTTCCAAGGACTATGTTGAATAAGAGTGGTGAGAGTGGACTGCTGTGTCACATTACTGATTTAAGAGGAAGTGCTTTCAATTTCTCTCCATTTACTATGATATTTGCAAAAGGTTTAGCATATATGGTTTCCATCAGTTTGAGGTAGGATCTTTCTATACCTATTTTTCTCAGAGTTTTGATCATGTAAATGTGTTGGATTTTATGAAAGGATTTTTCTGCATTAGTTAAGATGATCATGCAGTTTTTGTTGATGTTATGGATTATAGTGATTAATTTATGTATGTTGTACCAGCTTTGCATCCCAGGAATGAAACCCACTCGATTATGGTGTACGATCTTTCTGATCATTGCTGGATTCTATTTGCCAGTATCTTATTGAGAATTCTAGCATTTACATTCACTAAGAAGATTGGTCTATCATTTTTCTTCCTGGCGAAGTCTTTGTCTGGTTTTGGGACTAAGGTGATGCTAGCCTCCAGGAATGAATTTGGTAGTACACCTTCTCTTTCAAGTTTATGGAACAGTTTGAGAAGTGTCGGAATTAGTTCTTCCCTGAAATACTGAAAAAATTCTGCTGTGGATCTGTCTGGTCTTGGACTTTTCTTTGTAGGTAGAGATATTATTACTTCTTCAATTTCTGTGTGTGTCATGGGACTACTCAAGGTTTTGTCTTCTTTGTTCAATTTTTTTAAATTTGTATATGTCTACGAAGTCATCCATTTCTTCCCAATTTTCTAATTTGTTGGAATATAGATATTTGAAATAATTTCATATAATATTTTGAATTTCTGCAAAGTTTGTTGAAATTTCACCCTTTACATTTCTAATTGTATTAATGTATGTTTTTTCTTTCCTTCTTTTGGTGAGTTTAGGTAGAGGTTTGTCATTCTTCTTTATTCTTTCAAAGAACCAGCTCTTTGATTCATTAATTTTTTACAGTTTCAATTTCATTGATTTCAGATCTGATCTGTGTAATTTCCTTTCTTTTTCTACTTTTTGGCTTAGATTGTTCTTGTTTCTTTAGAGCCTTGATGTTCCTCATTAACGTGTTTATTTTTGACTGTTCTTTTAATGTGTGCATTTATAGCTATGAATTTCATTCTACATTTTGCTTTCATTGTGCCCATAGATTCTGATATCATGTATTCTTTCATCATTTAACTCTAAGAAGTTTTTGACTTCTTCTCTGATTTTTTTCTGTGATATATTGTTTAGTCAATAGTAAATTATTTAGTCTCCATATATTTGTGCATTTTCTGTTTCTTTTGCTATTAGGTTGCACTTTTATTCCATTCTGATCTGAAAATATACAAGGAGTTATTTTAATTTTTTGTACTTGTTTAAGCATGACTTCTGGCCTATAATATGGTCTATTTTAGACAATGTTCCATGTGCTGCTGAGAAGAAAGTATATTCTGTGGATGTTGAGTGGAACACTCTGTAGACATCTGTTAAGTCCAAGTTATCTATAGTGCCATTAACTGTTATCTTTCCTTGTGGATTTACTGTCTCTTTGATCTGTCTATCTGTGAAAATGGAGTATTAAAGTCCCCTACTATAATTGTATTAGGGCCTATATATTCTTTCAGATCTAATAGTTTTTAGTTTACATAATTGGGTGCTCCAGAGTTGGGAGCACATATAGATGATTGTGAATTCTACCAGTTATATTGCTTTCTTAACCAGCATATAGTGACCATCTTTGTCTCTCCTAATCTGTTTTGTTTTGAAGTCTGATGAGTCTGAGACTAATATAGCTCCCCTCCTTGTTTCCTGTGTCCTGTTGCATGAAACATTGACTTCCATCCTTGTATTTTCAGCCTATGAGTTTTCTTATGGGTAAGGTGTGTCTCTTGTAAACAGAAAATTGTGGGGTTTTGCTTTTTGATCCAGTTGGCCAGTCTGTGTCTTTTGGAAGGTGAGTTAAAGCCATTCCCACGCAGAACTAGTACCGTGTGTGTTTGGTATGTATTGCAATCATTATGATTTTTCAGTGTTATTTGCTGACCTTAATCTCTTTCCAGCTCATTCTTCTCTTCTTGTTCTCTCCTTTTCTCTAGGGTGTTTGGTTGTTTTAGTCTCTCTCTCTCTCTCTAAGGTTCTGTTTATTATTTTTTGCAATTTTGGTTTAGCAGTTGCAAATTTCTTTAGGCTTTATTTATCATGGAAAGTTTTAATTTCTCCCACTAAATTAAAAGATAGTTTTACTGGAATAACATCATCTACAAAACATGTGGGACCCAACGGAACCCAAATCAAAACACAAAATGTCAAAGAAAACAAAACAACAAAATAAAACAATAAAATAAATATTAGTTACCCCCTGTATTATTTGGATTTAATCATCCTTAGATGATGGGTCTCAACTACTGGGGTTTTTTTCTTTGTCCTTATATTATTTCCAGCTTGTCCTGGCAGCCTTTAGATGGATGGGTGGGTCCAGTAGGATTTCAGGGTGGGATCCTTTACAGCACCCAACAGACCTTGATTTGGTGCAGCCTGTGGCTGGCTCTGGCACAGTGCTGAATAGACCTAGGACTGGGATGGATTCTAGGCAGGTCCCTGGGGGCACAGTAGCCACTGGGGCCTTAAAAGTGTGCATGGAGAGTCTGACAGCATAGCACAGGAAGCACCTATTCCTCAATGGCTTCTTGGTGCTTCTGCTGGGGTGTATTAGCTGCCAGGACACTGGGAGGGCTTGGGAGAGGGTGATGGCAAGTGCTGGATGCACCTGGGCCTGGCATGGTTTCTTGGCAGGTTCGCTGAGAAACGTGAGTTTCTGGGACCTTGGCAGGTTCTGAGAGAGGGCGACAGCAAGGCACAGGATGCATCTGTGCCTGGGATGGCTTCTTTGGGCATGGCTTTAACACCAGCGTGCTGGGATGCTAAAACAGGAGGATCACATGTTTGAGCCTATTCTGAGCAACTTACTCCCTCCCCCACCCCCGAAAAAAAGTTCAAAGACTGATTATTATGATTTTGAATGTGAACTTCCTGCAACATATGTCAAGATGCTTATAGGAATTAAAACCAAGAGTTATGATATCAAGACTACTTAATGGGTTAACAATAGTTTGGGTATTGGCAGAAGGATAGATGAAAATGTCAACTGAATGAGAAAGAGAATAAATAGAGGTGCAGACATCCACAGATGGGAAATAAGAACAGAGCCAAGACTGAGGTAAGCCCTGAACCAGAAGCTGTGGGAACTGACAACAGCTGGCAGCTCCAGCAGCCATAAATAAGCCCGAGGGTAGTCCAAATTGCAAATGTACTGTGCGCTCCCCTTCAAAAGTCCTCCTAGAGCTTAGAAGAGCTCTGGAGAAGCAGCATTTGGCAGCCATACTAGGCAAGAGCCATTTTGAAAAGAGCTTGAGTTTGAACAAATTTCAGGATGATGGGTATGGGAGCAAGAGCACAGACAACACAAAAGATGTAAGGAATTTGTTCACTGAAATTATGGAAGAAAATATCCTGAATCTAGGAAAAGAAATTAACATTCAGGTACAAGAAGTTTGTAGAACGTCAAATAACCTTGACCAGAAAAGAAACTTACCATGGCACATCTTACTCAAAACCTCAGAAATTCAACGCAAAGAGAGAACATACTTTGTCACAATATATATGTGTACAAAAAACTCACGATCAATGTAAACTTTATGTTCTGCACTTATACGCATCAATAAAATGGGGGAAAATGAAAAAAAAGCAGTAAGAGAAAAACAGACATTATCTTACTGAAGAAAATTCATTTGCATTGCTAAACATTTCTCAATGCAAACCTCAAAGGCCAGGAGAACCTGAAATCTTTCAAGTTTTACAAAAGCAAGTATCAACCCAGGTTGTTGTATGCAGCAAAATTATCCCTGAAAATTGAAGGATAAATATTTTTTTTTTTTTTTGTTAAGAAACTCTAAAGAAATTTGTAACCACCAGCCCAGAATTACAGACAATACTTGAAGGATTCTTCTAGAGAAAGACAGATGAGCAGCACTAAGAAGAAAGGAAACATCAAAAGGGAAAGCGTAACAACAACAACAACAACAACAACAACAACAACAAACAAAGAATCAACACAACCAACCAATTAACACAACATGAAAATGGTAGAATTTGATAAAATTTTTAACAATAATTACTCTCAATGCTAATGGTGTTACCTTGCCAATCAAAACACATAGACTTGCAGATTGGATCAAAAAACTAAACCCAACTTTTGTTGTCCAAACAAGACATATGTTCCCCACAAAGAAGCACATAGACTGAAAGTAAAAGGATGGGAACATACTCCATGCTACTGGAGCCCATAAAATAGCAGGAGTAGCTATATTATTTTCACACCCTCCAGACTTCAAACCAATGCAGATCAGAAGAAACAAAGATGAACACTATATACTGGTAAAAGGAACCATACAAGAGGAAGCGCTCACAATTACAAACACATATGCACCCAACTACAAAAAACAAAAACTACTGGACATGAAGGGCCAAATAGACCACAATACAATTATAGTAGGCACTATGGTTTGGATCTTGAGCCTCATGTGTTTGGGACCTTGTGCTGTTGGAAGGTAGGGCATGGCTGGAAGGGGCAGAGGCTTGGGGTTTGACCTGGAGAGACTATGTCAACTTGTTGAGATTGGAAAGAACTTTTCAGGTATTGCTATTGACTAGTGGACTAGGAAGTGTGAAGGGGCCCCCATGCTGGGTGTGGGGGTCCCAACTGGCAGATTGTATTAAGGTGAGGAAAGACGAAGAACATTGTTACAGCTTCTTCCTGGGAAACTTCTGGCCTTGCCTGCATCTTAAGACATCCCCTTGCTCTGTTTTCATTTGGCTTCTGACTGCAATGCAGTGAGAAGCTCTCCAGCCTCTGCCAAGTGCTTCCACCATTGCCACCTGCCCGTGAATGAACTGTGTAGAACCCTTTGCAAATGTGAGCTAGATAACTCTTTCCTTCCTTAAATTGTGGATGTTGGGTATCCTGTGACAGCAGCAAGAAAATAATTAAGACTCCAGGGGACTTCCATGTACCACTCTCACAAACAGACAAGTCAATGGTACTAAAAATTGACAAAGAAACATCAGAGCCAAAGCATGTCATGGAAAAAAAGGACTCACCAGATATCTACAGAGTATTTCATCCAACGTCAAAAGTATGCACCTTTTTCTCAGTAGCACATTAAACTTTTTCCAAAACAGATCATACCTTTGGACACAAAATACAAGAGAGTCAAGATCATTCCCTGCATACTTTCAGATCCACAGTGGAATGAAAATAGTAATCAACAGCAAAAAAACCTAAAGAAACTATACAAATGCATGAAGATTAGATAATACATTATTGAACAAGCTATGGATCACAGAAAAAAAAAACCAAAAAAATCAAATGTCAAATGATAATGGAAGAACATCACTTAAGAGACACAATGGAAGCAGTACTAAATAGGAAATCTGTACTTATGAAAGCACGTATGAAAAAATCTCAGAGCAACCTCAAATAAACAATATAATGATGCAGCTCAAAGTCCTGGAGAAACAAGAACAAGCCAAATCCAAAAGCGATAGAAAGAAGAAAATTGCAAGAATCAGTAGAGGTCAATGAAATTGAAACTAAAACAAAAGTCCCCAAAACAACAACCCTCCCCCAAATCTCCCAAATATCAAGGAATCAAAGAATTGGTTCTTTGACGAAGAAAATAAGACTTAAACCTCTAGCCAAACTCACCAGAAGAAGGAAAGAAAAATCCACATCAATACAATTAGAAATGAAAAAGATGAAATCACAACAGACACCATCGATGTCCAGAGGCCCCTTGCTGTAAGCCTCCCACGCACTCCCTGTGCATTGCATGGGCTGCCTCAGCATGCGGGCCTCTGACTCCAGGCCCTGTGTGCCAGGCCTTGCCCTCAGCCTCCCCTTGTCTGGGCCCTCTGGTCCTGTGGTCACTATTCAGTACAGCAGGTCTTCTGCCTTCCTAGGCTAGGTAGTAGAGGGAAATCCTGTACTAAATCTCTGTCTTCCTGCTGAATCACGCAGCACTACTGACTGTTGGGCCTTTACCATCCCCATCCTAGCCCTGCTCCCCGCTGGGTCTTCACTCTTTACAAATAAACACTATTGAGTGGGAAAAGTTGCTATAGGCTATTCAGGGTATAATACCAGCTCTATTAATTTAAAGGACACGCAGAACAGTTTAGGGAGAGCTACAAACACGTATGTGCAGTTCGTACAGCTTTAGGGAAGACGTGGGCAAGTGTGGAAACTACAGTGCTAGTTGTGCCTGTGGGGCCTGCTGGATCCTCGTATTGATTTCCTCTTTGCTTTAATGTTTCACAAGGAGATATCGGAAGCAAGTGTTGCAAGATGTTACCCATTTAATACCAGTTAGGAGTTGTATTACATTTCTGCAGTTTTTCAGATACATTTAAACAACTTTTAAATTGAGGATTTTTTCTTTCTTAGTTTTTATTTTTCCAGTACCTTGGACTGTTCTTAGAGTTGTTGCCCTGGGGTGAATCCCCAGTCCTTTCTACTTTTTATTTGGAGATAGGGTCTTGCTGAGTTGCCTAGCCAGGGCTTCAACTTGCAGTCTTCCTACCTCAGCCATCCGGAGTGCAGGGATTACAGGTGAACATCATCAAGCTCAGCTTCAATTGAGAATTCCCTGTTGACACCTCTCACCAGAAAGAAGACCCTCACCAGATGCCAGCACCTTCACAGAGGACTTCTCAGCCTCCAGAACCGTAAGTCAAACTACTCTTTTTACATTTCTAGTTTCAGGTATTTTGTTATAGCAACAGAAAAGAGACTAAGTCAGGAAGGAAACCTCTTTGAGCTCAGCTCAACGACTACTTTCTCAGATAGAAGACCCTGTGCAGGCCCCTTGGTGCACTCGCTCCCCACTGTGGGCCATCTATTACAGCCATGTGTCCTCCCAGATGGGGGGAGGGCGTACAAGATTTGTCTAAACCCCAGTCCTCCCTTTGTCTGGGGAAAGCCAGTTGTATTCCACAGGAAGTATAAAGGATGAGATTTGGCCATCAGTCATGCAGGGCTGCTGGGATGACAACATTTTCGTCAAAGCTTAAGAAAAACTAGATCAGTTTTGAAAAGAGTGGGAGGCAGCCGAGTGCTATTTGTCTGTGTCAGCGACCTTGATAACGCCGAGTCAGATTCGATTTCTCTCTCGGCCCTTGGGTGGAGTTCCTTCTGTGAGGCATCATTCTCCTCCCATGCTCTGTCTGCGCGGATGCCTGGCTGGCCGCTGGGGGTCGAAGTCAAGTGAGCCTCTGTGCCATTTTAATACTTTCTCCACTGAAGTAATTGAGACGCCTTGAGGAGCCATAGTGCGGAGCAGCCTCTAGTGTTCACCCGAATAAATATCGATTCTTCATGGGTTGATTTTTCAAAGCTCCAGGAAGACAATTTGTAATGAAAATCAGGTATAAGTTATTGTTGAGAATTACACAATGATAAGATATTATTATTATCAACCTAGAAATAGCCTTCAAAGTTCAGGTGACTCAGTCTAAGAAATCAGAGAAGACTGAGTTCCACCTGGTATCTTTAGTGAGGAGGCTGTTTTAGGGCCAGGCCTGGGGGAGCAGCCTGTCTATGTGGGCTCTACGAGAGGTGATTTGTGTGGGTAGAAAGTAGGGGTTTCAATAGGTGGTGGTTCCCAACCTTTTCGACACCAAGGACAATTTCCTTGCGGTTCATCCTTTCAAGGATGGAGGGGTGTGTGTGTGTGTGTGTGTGTGTGTGTGTGTGTGTGTATGCTTGTAATGCAGTAGGTTGTTGGAGACGCAAAAGCAGGAAGTGAGCTGGGGCAGCAAAGCTCCGCCTTCTGCCAGGGACACTAAAACCTAATATTGACAGGAGTGTGCTGGTGAGAAGGGGAGCTTTGCTTGCTACTCATGTGTCCTGGTGGCCCGCTCCTTCCAAGGATGTGGAGCTGGTACTGGTCTACGGTCTAGGAGTTGAGGACCCCTGCTGTAAGGGATTATTTACAGAGAATGTTAGGCCCACTGAGTTTTTCTTTGCTTCTTCCAATAGAAAGGCTTCCATCCACAATACTTGCTTTGCCCCACATCCTTCCGGGTGGAGGAATGACTTTTCACACAAGAGCGCCACACAGGCTTTTTTCTCATCTCTCACATGGCAGAATTCCTCCAATCCTAAGGGGTCCAGGCCTGAGAGACAGTTTTTGCTGTCCTCTTTGTTCTATTCACTCTTTAGGGGAGTCTTCTAGGAGAAGAGCAGCTTGAAGACCCATGGGCGTCCCTGGCAATGTAGTGCCATGGTGCAAATGTATTCACCTTTCCCTCCATTCTAAACACAGCTGGCCCTTGTTTGCAGAGTGACGGGGGGTCTTGAGAGCCACCCTGGCTTTATCACTGCCCATGTGTGGAGTTCTGATCAGAGAAGGTTAGGTGAACTGGCTGAGAGTTCATTAGAACAAATCAGTGGAGCCTGACGCCTGGCTCTCTCTTGGCTCATAGTGATATGTCATTAGGGGTCAAGGCAGCTACGGTTTCCTCTTGTACCTGTGGTCAAGATGCAGTCTCTGCCCAAATTACCCCACAGTGACGAGTGAGAGGAAAAATCAGTCACTAGAAGCACCAAATGACCGACTAATCTAATTGTGAGTTGTACACTTAACTACAACTTGTACATCTTTCATGTAGTCTTGTATGTGTTGCTGTAGAGGTTGGGTCAGCAGTTTCTCCTCCCTTTCCTTGCTGTTATTATTATAGTTTTATGATGACAACTACAGAGGACTTGTCTTTGTTTCTTACACATTCCAACTCCACGCTTCTCCTTCTCACCCCTTCTTCCCATGCCACAAGATCAGAAGATTTTCCACTCCAGTTCCAGCCTGATGTTTTCCTCTTTCCAATGTCACAAGACAGAAGATTTTCTAGCCCACACTCCAGTCTGGTGTTCCTGCGCGGTCAGAGAGGGAAATGAATGTCAGGCTCTGCTGCACACCTCCCTAACCCCAGCCCAAATAAGCAACGGTTGTATAAAGTTCAAGTCCCTGTGCAGAAAGTTTGAATTCCACTGGAAATTGGGCATAAATGTCGTGGGAGTGTTGGCCTCTTTTGTCTTGTATAAATTGACCTCTTACAAAAACAGTTTGTGATGAAGCCTGCCTGAGAATTCTCCGTTCTTCTGCCCACTCTCACCCTGGTCACTTCCATGTGTTGCTATTGGCTGCTCCAACCACTTTACTTCTTATCTGAGAATCATTGGGAACTCCTCACCTCACAAAGGATGAGGCTCAAGCTTTTATGTACTGTTCACATCTTTTTTCTTTTGTTCCCTGACTTTTGTGTTTCCAGGCTCACTGCCAACTTCCCTTTCTTACTCTCCTATTCATTGGAGAAGACTTTCAGTTTAAATTTAGCTCTTGAATTTCTGTTTATTTCTTAAGTTTAAGTGAGATATTTTCTTTTCCCTGAAGCCTTTTTGGTTTCGTGACAGAAGCCACTGTTTCCTTTTCTCTGGTTCTCAGAGAACTTTGTTAACACGGTCCATTTTGCATGCAGATTGAATTCATGGGATTTGATAGAAATTGCCCTGTGAAAAAGAAAATACATAAAAGAAAAATTAAGTGTGTGGGGTCACCTCTAGTTAGAAGCTGCGGAATAAAGTATTAGCATGTTTAAAGATACGTCAATAAAAATTATTTAATCGTAAGAACACAGAAAGAAGGGATTGAAAAGAAGGCACTATGTTTCAGTGGCCTACCAGATAACACTGAGTGATCTGACACACGTAAAAATGTGGTACCAGAAGTAAAACCAAGAGAATAGGTACTACGAAATAGTTGAAGTAATGAATTCTAAAATATTCCATCATTTATGAAAAACTTGAACCTATAGATCCAAGAATCTCAGTAAACTTCAACCAAAATAAATACAAAGAAAACTGTATTTAAGCACATTAGTCTATAGCTGAAACCAAAGATAAAGAAAATAATCTCATAAAAGCTGAGGGTAGAACGGTGGTTTTCTGAGGAGAAAGGAGTGAAGGAAATTGATTGATAGGCATTTAGAGAAGAGGAAGACCTTCTGGTGTGGTGGTGTACAGTAAGGCAACCAGAGATTACAGTTATGTACTGTACCTTTCAAGAAGCTAGAGGTAAGGATTCTGAATATTTTCACCATAAGAAAATAATAAATGAAGAGTGTGGAGGGACATGCCTGCAATCCCAGCTTTATTCAATGAGGTAGGAAGATGGCAAATTCGAGGCCAGCCTGGACAATTTAGTGGGAACATTTTTCAAAATAAAAAATGAAAAGTGCTTATGTACAGCTCGTTGTGAGAGTCTGAGACCAATCTCCAGTACCAAGGGAAAAAAGGACAAATGTTCCAAAAGCTAGATATGTTTAACCTGATGTGCATCAAAACACCTATCAACATGTACAATTTTCATATTTTATATATCAACTAAATGAAATAATAGCAATTTTTTTTAAAAAGGCGGTTTTAGCCAGAAAAAAAAAAAACCTCAGCATTTTACGTAAAAGGAACAGCAGTGAGAGTAGTGGTTGTCACTTCCCAGAAACACGAGCGGTCCGAGGACAGTGGGACGGAAAGAAAACAACTGTCCAACATGGCATTGCTCATCCAGGCAAAAAATCCTTGAACCATACGAGATTAAAAGCATCCTCAGAGAATTAAATGGGGTACTGAGCAAACCTAAATTCTGAGAAAATCATAGAAGACTTACATAAAGAATAAGGGAAGATTTTCAGACCAAAGTAAAGGGGTCTAAAGAGAACTGGGGCATGGAGGAAGGAATGAATAAACCTGAAGTGGGAGTTATGTGTGCAAATCTAAGACATGCCAATTTTTTCCTTTAAAGCACAACTGAAAGTTTAAAACAGAAGATGGCTTCATAGCCAGGCCTGGTGGTACAGACCTATAATTCCTGCACTGTGGGAGATTGAGGCAGGAGGATAGCAAGTTTGAACCCAGCCTGGGCAACTTGACGTGACCTTGTCTCACAATCAAACATCCAAAATTGGCTGTGTCAAGACCTTGAGCTTGATCCCTAGTTACCTCCCCCTCCCCCCACGACATTGTATTGTGGGGTTTATAAAATAGGTGGAGATGGAATGTACAACAACAGTAGCAGGGACCCCTCATCTTGCTCAGTTTAAAGGCTGTAGAGTTTTCACATTCAAATGAGACAGCGAAGATTTAACTTTGACTAAACTGAGCTAAGTTAAGGGTGACTATTTTAATTCCTACAACAATTGCTAAAAATGATCTACCTAAAAAGCTGATGGAGGAATTACAATAAAATGATAAAATATGCATTTAACCTAAAATTAGCTAAGAAGGGAGGATCAGAGGAACAAAAACAGAGAACAGTAATGGGAAACAAACATCAAGATGATGGACTTTACCAAAAGCTATGTTAAATGTAAATAGCTAGTCTTTTCAATTAAGGGAACACATTGTCAAATTACATAAAAATAATGCTTAATTTATGATGTCTGCAAAAGATGTACTTTAAATATAGATGAAGATTGAATGTAAAGGGATAAAAATAAATATGTCACAAAATGGGAAGTATACAAAAAGAATGTGGCCATTTTAAAGTTAGATTTAAATGTAAGAGATGTCTCATAATGGCAAAAAGGTCAATCCCAGGACAGTGTCACAGTCTTAAATGCTTAGGACCCTATTGGAAGGATTTCAAACTACAAGGGGTGAAAAGTGCTAAAAATGAAGGACAAAGTGGAGAAAACCACAGTGATAGTTGAAGATTTTAATTTCTCAGTAACTAATAGAACAGGTAGACATAAAATTCAACAGGCATGGACATCTACAGTCACCTATGGGATAGTTATAGAACATTGTACCCAATGCTTCCATGTGAATGTGATGGTCTTCTCGGCACTGACCCTAAAATGTCTCAATGTATTTCACAAAAGTGTGTCCTCTGATCACAAGTATATTATTAATCACAAACCACTATCTATAAGATATCTGAAAGTTCCTCAAAGCTCCGGAAACCACGCAACACAGGTTTAAATAACACGTGGGCCAAAGAAGGAGTCACAAAGAAAATGGGAACATATTTACAGCTGAATGATAATAATAATGACATGACATATCAAAATTATATCCTGCAAATAAAGCAATGCTTAGAGCAAAATTTAAATCCACATTAGAAGAAAAAAGGATATTAAAAAAATCATTGGTTAAATTTCTATCTTAAGGTGACATAAGAAAAAAATTCAACACAATAAAGCATGAATGTATTTAAAATAAAGATAAGAACAAAAATGAATTAAGTAAAAAATAATGAAGTCCAAGATTGTTTCTTTGAGAGGATTAATAGTGTTGACAAGCCCTCCAAAAGACTGCATGTGTGTTTATTTGTTCACTCTTTCAGAAAGATTACCAGTTTCAGAAATATTAAGAATTAAAGAGCGGCTGGAAGAATGACACAGCAGTTGCAAGGTCCTGAGTTTGGTTCTCCAGCATAAGTCAGGTGTGGTGGTGCACTCCAGTAATCCCAACACTCAGCAGGCTGAGGTAGGAGAATTGGTGTGAGACTGAGGTTAGCCTGGGCTCTCTAGTGAGTGTGGGACCAGACTGGAGTATGAAGTGAGACCTGAATCAAAAGGAAAAAAAAAAGAGTTAAAGAGGCAATAATATCTCAAATTCTAAAGATATTAAAAGAAAAAAATATTAAGGAAATATTATGAAACTGTGCTAGTAAACACGACAACTTTAAAAACTGGCCAAATTTCATGAAACACAATTTTTCAAGACTGATGCAAAATACAGGAAATTTAAAGAGCTGCATAGCTATTCCTTACAAATAAGAAATTTCTTGTCTGAGAAGCAAGAAATCCTTCCTTAACAAATACCAATAGGTCTAATCCATTGAGAGAGTTATATATCCTTTATAGACGAGTGGCACTCCATTGTGTACAACGTACATATCCATTGGTCTGTTGATGAGTATTTTTCCGTCTTCCACAGTTCTGCTACCGTTGGCTGTGCTGCTGCTATAAACACGGGTATACATGAATCTGTGTTAAACTTTGCTTTGGACTCTTTTTGAAAGACACCCGAAAGAGGCATCACTGGTTTGAATGAAATGTTTGTTTTTAGCCTTTTGAGGAGTCTGCATACTGCTTTCTATAGTGTTTGGATCAGTTTACAGTCTCAGCAGCAGTGTAAACGAGTTCCTTTTCCCCCAGAGCCTCACCAGCAGGTGCTTTTTGACTTCTCAATGTGCGCCATTCTCACTGGGGATAAAGTGATATCTTAGCAATATTTGGATTTGCATTTCTCTAGTGACGTGGGATGCTGAACATCTTTTCATGCATTGCTGTCCATTTGAACTTCTTCATATGAGAACTGTCTGTTCATTTCAGTTGCCCGTTTTTTAATCAGATCTTTCATTCTGAGAGGATCTCTTCTTCTTCAGTTCCATGTATAATCTGGCTATTAGCCTCCTGTCTAAGGTCTAGGCGGTAAAATTTTTTTCCCATTCTGTTAGTTCTCCACTCTGTTGATAGTTTGTCATGCAGAAAAATTTTAATTTGATATAATGTCATTTGTTGATCCTGGGGGTATTACTTTTGCATCAGGTGTCCTATTTAGAAAGTCTTCACCCACTCTTATATTTTCTAGAGTTTTGCCTGTTTTAACTTCAAGAACATTCCGTGTTTTCATTTTAATGTCTAGGTCTTTGATCAACTTTGATTTGATTTTGGTACATGGTGATATGTGTATGCCTCGATTCATTCTTCTGCACGTGGATAACCAGTTTTCCCATCACCATTTGTTGAAGAGTCTATCCTTTTTTCCAGTGTATATTTTTGGCCCCTTTGTCAAAAATCATGTAGCTGAGGGTACTTGGAGTTGTCTCTGCAGCCTCAGTTCTGTTCCATTGGTCAATCTGTCTGGTTTTGTCCCAGTTCCATATAGTTTTTATTACTGTTACTTTGTAATATAACTTGATGTCTGGAATCATGACGCCCCTGCTGTTCTGTAAAAACAGATAAAATTGAGGTTTTTGTGGGTAAATGGTCTCAACTCAGACAATCATGCTTAGTGAAGTGAGTCAAACTCAGAAGGTATACATCTCATGATTTCTCTAATGTGAGAAAATCCAGAATATAGGCATTCTTATAGAACCAATGGATGTGATAGTGGGAGTCTGGGGGAGGGTGAGGAAAGAAGTGGGAGGGAATATAAGGGTGGCGGAGAGATTGTAATGTTTATGTGATATATATGTGCACATAATCCTCAAGCGCAATTGTAACCATTGTGTATGGCATATGTATAATAATAAATATTTGGGAGAAACAAATGATCCAGAATCAAAAGATGCAAATAATCTTGGCTTCTGAAATAAGATACTCTAATTGGATCAAAAAATTATTGTGGCAAAAGACACATTCCCATGAATCTCAGAGTATTCCCTCTTTCTTCAGGCACACTTAGACTCTTGTTTTCGCTACTTTTAGCTGTGCTGTCCTGGATGTCTCCATGACCTAAATGAATTCAACATGTTCATCATTCGTGGCCATTTTGACCTTGGAGAAGACCCAGAACTTACCCCGTGTTGTCTGGCGAAGAAGGTGGATGAAGGCATAGTGTGACAGTTTTAATGGGTGTACTTATCCAGCTGATAGAACTCGGAAGTAGTATTCACCTTTGTTTTTTTATACCTCATAATGACACTCGCTAACTAAAGAAGACTCCATAACTGCCTCACAAGGTGACAAGAATGGTTGGATAAATGTGAAAGTTGAAAATGAGGGTGACTGTGTTGTGGTTTAGATCTGGAATGTCTGCTGAAAGTCTCATGTACTTATGAACACTGTGTACTGTTCAGGGAGGTAGAGACTGGCTAGAAGGGGCAGGTGGTTGGGGTCTGACTGGGAGGAGTGTGCACTGGTTCCATCCTTCCTCCCTGATTTAGCTCTGTTCTGCCATGCTGTGAGGATTTCTGTCTCCAAGTCAGGTTCCACCCTTTTCCAGCCACTTGCCTGTGAATGGACTGTGACCTTCTGAAACTGTGAGCTAAAATAAATCTTTCCTCCCCCTCAGAAAGAATGATATATCCTGACCAACCTAAGGAATGTGAAACTGGCTTAAGATTTGAGCATCAACCAAACATTAATAGACAGACTGTGCCAATTATCACCTCAGAAAATGTATAAAAGGCATTTTACAGAATTCAATCCTCATTCATGATACTCTCAGAAACTAGAATTACTTTGTTTGATAAAGTTCACTCATACATAATAGATAGCTAATAGCATTTTTTATGGTGAAAAACTGAATGTTTCCCCCTTAATGTTTGAATAAGACAATATACTCCTTTGTAATAGTTCTACTTAACATTTTGCCATTATCCAAATTTGGGCAGGCTACATTTATATTAGTTTTACAAAAAGAGTGACTATTCCCTATTTAAATTGCAAAATATACAAGATTTTAGCTATAGTTATTGAAAAATTATAGGCCATTTTTGTTACAAATGAACCAAATGATGCATGACAACCTAAATGAATAATGAATATGCCAGATTCACTAGAACTTATAATTAAACTAAAAATAGTAGCAAATAAGAACATTAGTCAGCTGACAGCAGTGATTTTCATGGTCTAAGAGCAGAAATTCTACCAAGTTTTGCAAATTACAAATCTCTGCTCATGTGCTTTTGTTGCCAAACATTTGTGGTCACTAAACTTCTTAGGACAAACCTGATGGAGTGATTTCAGTACATTCCAGGCACTTGTTAATTTCAGCTTATGAATTCAAGTTTTGGTTTCTACCTATAACTCATTTTGTAGGTTGCTACTAAGTAGCTCTAATTTGTTACCAATCCAAAGGTTGAATGAAGGTTTGAGGGACCGCACACAAGTTCAAAGTTAGGACTTTTGTGTTGTGTCAGCTTCAGACTGAGGGGGATTCGTTAGGAAACATTTCTGGTGAGGAAAGAGATGGGATGACATGAGAAAAATGCAGTATTGAAACACCCAGGGAGACTATGTTGTTTGGAAACAAATCGGTGGTTTACCTCACTGCTTTCATTTACTTTTAGTTGTGATATTTGATCTCTTTTGTTTTAGGATAATAGCAATATTAAAGGAAGATATAAATTATATTTTCCCAAATGGAGACTTAGTAAAAAGATGCCAAAAAAACTGAACGTGTAGAGAGGTGAATTCTGCCTCAAAGTTATTTCTTAATAGAAACTGGTTGAACAGAATAAGTGTTCTCACTTGCTTCTCCCATCAGGTCCATTGCCAAAAAACGATCTGGTGTTCTCCTGCCTACACCTGCGATGCTTAAAGTTTAATGTTAATTTGAATGGGTTAGGAAATGCCCAGCTAGTTGGTAGGGCAGAGCTTCACATGAGTGACTGACGAGCAGGCCAGCACACAAAGGAAAGAAGACTCATCCTGGATATGAGCGGCCCAAGTGGTAGACCAGCAGCTCCAATTGAATAAATACAAAGGAAGGAAGAGAGATTGTGTGGCTTTTTCTTCTGGGAGAGCTCTAGCCTTCGGCCTCATCTCTAGACATTGATCCTTGGCCCAGACTCACTCTTACCTTCCCATAGTTGATCTCCAGGCCAGATTTGCTCCAGCTCCCAAGTCTTGGCCGTTGCTTCTTGGCCTTGCTCTGTAACACAGATTCACATCAGCTGTCCTACAGAGAACATCCAGACTTTCCATCTTTTTTCTTTGAGACAGAATCTTGCTCTGTAGTCCAGACTGGCCCTGAACTCATTATGTAGCCCCACACAGACTGGCCTCAAATTCACAGCAGTACTCCTGCCTCAGCCTCCCTAGTGCTGGGATTACAAGCATGTACCACACCACTTTGCCCAGTTTATGGGGTGCTGGCGAATCAAACTCAGGGCCTTGTTCTTGCTAGGCAAGTGCTCTACCTGCTGTGCTATCCTCCAGCTTCTCCATCTTTGACTGGTGTTTTTCATCTTTATGTCTGAGTAGCTACTGGATCCTCTAATTCTGGCACGTGCAGATGGACATTTTAGACTCTCTTTGGGGTCTGTAAATTCTGTTTTTTCAAGAACCCTAACTAATCCATCTCCCCCAGTCACCTGGCCCAACCACTCTTCTTGGACCACCTGCAATATATATTTGAACTGATAAAGGAAAGATATCTGAGCCTAGAACTCTGAAGGCTCTGGGCTTGATCCCTAGTGCCACCACCACCACCACCGCAATACAAAGAGCTGAGGTAGTGGGAAAGGACCAGTGGAATCTCCCCCCAAAGGTGTTAGAACAAAAATCGCATTATATCGTAGGGTGAATGGTAGAGTTCGACCCTTAAAGAGCTAAGGCATAATTGGGTGCCCAGATCCGCTCACATACCCATGTGGCTCACTAGTTTTCCTTCTGCAAACCTAGGGAGATCCTAGGGCTAGATGGAGTACTCTTGCTGGAGTCAATTCCCATGGCCTCTGGCCTGCGGTGTGCAGCCGTTTATTTGGCAATGGTATCTTCTCTCCCTTTCAAAAGGGAAAGAGCACCAGAAGCAGTTCGCATTCATGTGGGAAAAACAGTGCACATTTAGTCTTTTTCTAGGCTAATGTTAACTCATGCTCTTTGTCATAAAATAACCAAAGGGGACTGAGACCATCTGGCATTTTGTAAAACACTGCTTTGGCCTAGTGTACTGGGGATAGTGTGTTAATTGAGATGATAAACAAGAAGTGGTACGTACATTGGAGGCCACGAGAGGAACCCGATGACGTTTCAGACGGTCACTGTCTTAGTTACTTTCTTGCTGGGACAGAATACCGACATCCCTTACTTAAGGAAGAAAAGATGTACTTTAGCTCACAGTTTTAGAAGGTCTCTGTCCATTTCAGGTGGCTGGCCATGGTAGAAGTATGTGGTGAAGGATTGGCTGGAGGAAAGCTGCTCACAGCACAGCAGGCAGGAAGCCAATTGAGCCAGGAAGGGTAGAGCTAACATACAGCCTTCCAGGTCCTGTTCCAGTAACCCACCCCTTTAGGGCCAAGCCCCAGTTTTCAGCACCTTCTGACCTGACTCTGCTTCCCAACAGCTCATGGCTCCATACCTTTATACATCCAAATACTTGAGGCTTTTAGGGAACATTCCAGACCCAAACCACAACAGCCACGATATCAATGAACATTTACTAGGATATTCATCCAGAATGAAGGAAAAGTATTTTCTGTACCCTCTACTATTAGGAAGGAAACACAATGCCTAGTTGGCCTTTTAAGTTGATGGATGCAGCCTGTTCTACTCTTGAAGGCTCTGCCCATTCACTGAAGAGCACAGAAAGCTTCCAGCCTTGAATGGGTCCACAGCAGAGAAGGCTCTGCCAGAAGGCCAAGGTGGGCCAGAGATTTGGCAGACCTTACCCAATTTTCATAGTAAATGGATAGAGGCACATCTGAATACCCGATAAGGTATGGTATTCCCCTTAGGAATAACATTCGGTTTTACTCCAACAGGTGACTCACTAGAACAGTGATGTCGAGGAATGAGTTGAACAGGAGGGGGAAGACAAATGTCAGTTGTTCAGTTGTGGCCTGAGAGTAGTTGCACCTGCTGGGTTTGTGGTTTGTTCTATTAACATTAAAAATCTTGAAGAAACTATTCCAGAAGCAGTAAACTTATACCCAGATCACAACTCTTATGGAACTTAAAATGAAAAACAAAGTGAAACAGGGAGTAGGGCGGTGAGGGAGGGTGGGATGGGTAGGGGGAGGGACAAGAGGAGAGTGGGAAAGTCCTTGTCACCTTGACAAGATACGTAGGTGCACAAAATGCTCAACTTCATTGTAAACCTTAAATATTGCACTTATACATATCAATAAAATGGGAAAAACTTATACAAATGAAGTATAATAACAATGCAAGAGCTGAAGGTAGTGGCTGCTGAGTGGATAATGTAGTGAATGGCATGGAGTGTCACTCAGTGCACACTCTAAGGCTGAAGGAATCATTTTCTTAGCTGGTAAAAGCATTGATTGCTGATGGCCCAGCTCCCTTCTAAGAGAAACCCACATTTAACAATGGCCAAGGAGGTATTTCAAAGCCCAGGACACCTGCCTCAACTTTTGGTGTCTATGCAAAGCTATTCTAGTTTCAGAGTCTCAGGTGGCATCACCTGAAGTCTGTCTTGCAAATACATTATAGGCATCTTCATCCTCTTTCCATGTCTACTTCCTTATTCCCTCACAGGCATTGAGTTCAACATCATTGCCCAAGATATACAAGTATGCTTCTCAGATTCCATTTCGTGAGTAATATGACTACCACATCAGGAAGTCCAATCTGCTGTTATATTTCCTCCTGCTATATTAGAGCATTTGGGAGTCAGGTGATAAGTAGAGTTCAAGTCCACATTATAGCTAGTCCAGAGTCTGATGCCCTATCTGAAACATTTCTCTGGTTTCAAATGTATTACCTAAATAGATTTATTACCAAACAGACACACCACATCAATTCTCTTGCCTGTGATTCTCTGACTTATAGAGAAGGCCAAGTAAAGGCTTCTGAGATTGCCCAGCCCTCCACAGCTTCCCGTATCTCTATCCCAGATAACAAACCAAAAGTAAAATTTCATCATGGGGAGATGGAAGAAATTCCACTTTCAGAAATTTGCAAGGGTGGTGTTGACCATATTGTCATCTAATCTATCTGCCTGACAATGGGCTGAATAAGTTTAACCAAGTGGTAATTCCACTTGTAACTGCTCTGCTTGTGTGTGTTGCTGCTTGAACAGACCAACACAAGTCCCTGGTACTTGGTACACAGCTATTGATCTGGCAAACATACGCTTTTCAATTTCTATCCAGAAGAAAGATGTGAAGCCGTTTAAATTTTCTTGGAATGGACAGCAGTGTACATTTACAGTTATGCCCCAGATATGTGGCATTGCAATTGTCTGAAGTTTGTTTTTCCTCTAAATTCACACGTTGAAATCTTAAACCCTAAGGTGATGGCAATAAGGAGCACAGACTTTGAGACCTGACTGGGATTAGTACCCTCACGCAAGAGACCACAGACACTAGCTAGTCACTCTCACCTGTAAAGATACTATGAGAAGCTACTGTCTGTGAGGAAACTGAGTCTGTTGTTACCTTGATCTGTGAAAAATAAATGTTGGTTTTAACATACACAGTCTATGGTAATTAGTTACAAAGGCCTGAGTGTCCTAAGACAGTTGTCTCTTATATCCTTTGCTATGACAAAGTCTGAAAGTATCTAGACATTTTTTAGAATGTCATATCTGTTTGCTGTTTTGACAACATGCTAACTTAAGTCTGGGTGAGTAGATGGCAAACACTTTGGATGCATTTTTATGACACATGTGTGTCAGAAGATGGGAAATATGCTTTACAAAGGACCCAGGGGTCTTCGGCACTGTGTCATTTCTGGGATATAGGCATCTGGGGGCATACGGATGCTCTGTGTATGGCTGTGGTACATTTAAACAGTCTGTGATATCTCTGACAATGCCCAATGTGAGTGCGACAGGGCAGAATCCCGGGAGCCTAAGCAAGCCTGTGACGTTCGCAGCAGAGAACTAGTCATCTTCTGAGGAGCAGCTCTTACGGGGCTTTGGCAGAGACTGATCAGCTGACTGTATATGACTGAAGCTGTCCATCAGGTGCCCGTTGCTTGCAGGGTCTCCAATCAGGCAAGTGCGGCGGTAGACCTTTGTACTGTTGCAATATTACATTGGAACTAGAGAACACCTGGAAATCACATATAAGATGTAAGAATAGATGCTCCAGCCCTCCTTGCATTCATCTCTTTTACTCCAGTGCCTTCCTTTATCCCCATTGGTGCCTCACTCTGATCAAAGAGGGGACACCTTGAGCCTTGTTCATGGATGGGCAGCTGTATATGATGGCTCTGCTGATGTGTTGCTGCATGGCCACTGTACTCAGGGATGGCTCTGGAAGAACACGGAGGGGAACTCTTTCCAGTAGGCAGAGCTTAGAATAGCATGTCTGACAGTCAGTTTTGTGTGGAAGGAAAAATGGTGTGAGATAAGAATATATGAAGATTAGTCAGCAGTAGCACATTGACTGAGCTATTTGCTTAAGGGGCTAGAAATCAGCAAAATTGGAAGCTCATAGACAAGGAGATTTACCGAAGAAATGTGGAAAGCATCTAGGGGAGGATGAGGATCTCAGCGTTTCTATCAATGCCTAACAAGAAGCACCTTGGACACAGGAGGCGCAGAACAACCATGTAAACAGGATGATTTATTTTCTGGAAATCAGCCTTATATAATGGGGTTGTCATCAGTGTAATTATAAAAGTAAAGATAGAAAATATGCATGGATCAAGAACGTGGGATGTATTTCAGTGAGTATAGAGCTTAGACTAAGAGGCTCACTTTATAGTGAAGGAGGTGGTAATGGGCACATGACCTTGAGTTCCACTACTTCTACTGTTTTCTATATCATTCAAAAGTAGTTGCATAAGGGAATATTGGAGTGACATCAGAGAGACTGGGGCACTATTCTTCTAGGCAAATAAATATTTTACACCAACTGTGACTATATAGAATATTTTCCCTTCATAGGTAGAATGTGTAGGTATAAGAACAAAGGAAGTTATAGTAACAATGGCTCCTGTGCCCACTATTTCCAGAGGTCTACTTAGCTAATTTGTGTTTCAACTCCTGTAACTTCAGGCTAAGCTGAATTAGGCATTTTCACTATGGAGGAGAAATGTTTTAGCAAGATATGCGATAATTGTTCCATTAACTCCAAAATAATGGCTGTTAAAAGATTACTTTGTTTTCCTCATGCAAGTGTATCAGCAGGTAAAAAAAGGTGTCTTCACCTTGACAGGAGAGACTAATTGTGCTTATCCAGAGGCGATATGGTTACTGCTCCACAAACGGAGCAGAGAAATTATGTCTAGGATTCACTAGGGTGCTTTCATTATCATAAATTATTATAAATTGGCAAACGAAATAGTGATAGTATGACAAGGGAATGATGACTATGGTCTCTGGAACAAAGGCACAATGACCACAGACTTTGGGAAGGTCTGGGTTACCCCAGTGGGTAAGCATCCTAGCAGGCAAAGTGAATAAGAAACCTATACCCAAGTGTAGCTTGAGGGAAGCAGGAACTTAGAACGTATTCTACAGAAGGGAAACATTTGCAGCTATGGAACCAATTGTTGCAATAGACATTCTTCTGAAAATAGCTTCCTGTTAAAAGCATTTTTCTTTAGAAAGTTGTAATCAGTCACCACATATGAGGAATGAATGTTAAAAGTGGAACGAGTGACTCTGAGTGGTCTGAGGGCTGGACTCCAACAGGCTTGTGTGTGTGGGATCTACTCTTTCAAGGTGTTCCGTATGGCTTTGAACTTCCGGCACTTACGTCTCTACGTGGGATAGCTTTTCCTGAAAGTTCAGAGGGGTGCTCTTCCCTTTTGACCAGAAAGCTAGAAGCGCTGGGAAATTAACATTCCAGTAGCCCTTAGCGAATGAGTTGGAAGCTGGAGTACTCGGATGTCTCCTCTTTGGGGGGGTACAACCTTGAGAATGCAATGTGCAGCTTATTTTTCCCATGGAACCAAGTTCCAGTGGCCTGCTGTCTTACTAGATTCAACTGAGAATTCATTAACTGCCTTCCTTGCTTTTATCACTTTTCTAATTCCCTTCAGTTGGTACTTTCTAAATATGCTTCTTAGGCTTAAATCCTTGTCTCAGGCTCTGTCTCCAAACAAATACAATTTCTATTAATGTTTCTCCTTTTACATTTTCTATGCTTACTCATGCATCCCATTCTGCTGTACCACGTGTCTCCTTTAATCTCTGTGTCCAGGGCACAGAGACTTCTATAGTTCCTCACCCTTCACTGAAGGAAATCCAGTCGGTGTCACCTCAGGGCACCATGACAAGTGAGCACATAATCACGAATAAGTAAAAACAAAACTCAAGTAACTAAGGCTGTTAAGCAAAAGCCGTATGCCATTAACAGTTGAGCTGAGAATAGAACAACTTTCCAAACAGATGTGTCTTTTTGAAGACAACAGGATTTGCATAAGTTTCAGAAGCTTGGGTGTATGAATAGTCATCTTAGGCCTTCTCCTAAGTTCTACAGTACCAACGAGAACTTATCCCTCAAAGATCAGACCAATTATTTCTGAGTAATTGACTCCTTGTTGGTATCCCAGAATTAGTTCAGGAACTCTCTCAGGTTCTTCTTCTCTCTGTTTGTATAAGCCAATATTCATGGCCCTGGAACGTGAAGTTATTTCTGGTGAAAATATCAGTGTCTTTGCCACGGCACTTTCTCTCAAGGATCTGGTTCCCTGGGTTAAAGGCCGTGGCCCAGAAAGCTGCCTATTCTCAAGTTCTTCAAGTAAGGCTGTTTTCTGAGGCTCTTGTGCACTCAGGAGCAGAGCAACCAGGGCAGCAGATCAGATACCTCCTTCCCAGTTCCTGAAGCTGCATGGTTAGTGCTTGAGTCTTCATTTTATGTCTCCTCTATCATCTGAGCCTCATCTCTGTTCCCTGACAGTCACTGATCAAAGGAAAATATGTACATCACCACACAAACAAGCAGCAGGCCCCTTGCATCCAGATGATGTAAGCCATTCTCTGAACAAAATGGAGTATGATTTGTCTAAAGGCAACTAAATCTGTAGAGCAGCAATGGTACTTTTCACTTACATGATATGTGACCATACAGGGCACTTGCTTTCCAAGAATCATAGCATAGTCTCTTAAACCTCTTCTTTAATTATAGTGTTAGACTAACATTTGCATACCCGAAGGGCCCATTTGAGTGGATTTCCAAAGGGGAAAAAGGCATCCTCTACAGACAAGTCTTCATGTTTTTGTAATTTATAGTGTTTAGAAATGGCAACATTTATCCAGGATTCTCTCTCTCTCTCTTTTTTCCCCCACACCCTTCTTCCATTTGTACTATTTTTCCACTGATCTGAAGGCTAAATTTCAAGGGACCAGTGGTATGTACAGAGTAATAACTCAGGCAAGTGGCCTATGAATAGAAAGCTATTCCTGTAGTGAGGACAGTGGAAATTCCTGTAGCTTTCCTGGACAGACTAGAACATGGATTCTGACCGGCCTAGAGCCACAGGCCTGGGCCCATCTTTGTCACGTTCTTGCCAACTCATCAGCAGCAATGAAGCTCAGCTTCAGGTCTCAATCCAAGCACAAATGTTTCTTCTGGCTGCAAGCACAAGACTTTCCCTGATGTCTCTTGGAAAAGAGGCTGGGATCTTAAGGATGGCAGGGCTTCTTCCAAGGGTGTACCCGGAGGTACTGTTCTAGGTAGATCTTGCCAACTTCCTCAGTAGGGAGATAATCATCACAAATTCTCTCTGCAGGTTGGAAGGGTTTGCTGGCTGTGACAGAGTGCCTGGACCTTAGGAGAGCCACGTGGTGAAATTTTTCATTTCATTGTAAGTTTTAAAGCCTTCCCAGACATCTTGACAATCCAGACTCTGTGAATAAGAGTCTTGGGAGAGCTTACTCATCTTGCTTAGCTCTGCTTAGCTTTGCCTCCTACTCAGACATAAATTACTGAACAGGATGTGCTGAATAAATTGATTTTAAGAGTTATTAAAAATGAGTCAACATTTTAGAAAATGTGCCTTCATGGCAAGCTTTGGACATCCTCAGGAAGAGCAGGGTAGGGCTGGGTTATCTATAAGTTACAAAGGGCAAAAATCTCACATTATCAGAATCTGGGAGGATTTCTGGAGCTCAGAGAGCCCCAGCATTTTCTCTTGAGGTGACAGGGCCACAGAGAAGTCTCATGGTAACTTGGTGCACCTTGTCTGTGACATTGGCTGAAGGTCTGTGGGTTTGTTTGGTTTCTACACAAAAATTTGTGTATTTGTGTCTTCATTCAAAATCTTATGGGTCTCTCTTACCCACACGTTGGCAGTAGCAGTATGTTGTCTGTCATATCCTCTACCCCAACCATCAAAAGTGACACTTGCTTCTCTGTTATGCCTGATTCGAACAGATCACAATCTGCTGCTTCTTCTCCTCACCACTTCTCCAACTCTTGTGTTGTCACCTATGTGTTTCTTTGTGGTTTATTTTCTCTATAAAGTTGTGACTTTCTGGGGTACCGTAAAAATGTTACCTTCCCACTGAACAGTGGTGACAACAGGGATGCTGCAAAAATAGTTTGCATGGGAGACAATGGAGCCACCTCTGGGGCTGGAGGAAGACACTTGTCCCTAGTTCTAAAGTTCTGTACAGTGAAAAGCAGATACACATGTAAGAGTGTCATATGAAGCATCATGAGGCTTGACTAGGCTTCAGTCGGCATGCTGTAGTGTCCACATTTTGTAGAAGGCTTGCTTTATGTTTTTCCCAGATATTCGTGGTTGCCAGATTAATAAGCTCTGAGTACTAGTAGCTAAGTTTAATTATACTTACTTCATTTTAGAGAACATTCTATAGGCTGTATGTGCAGTAATTCATTCAATCTGCACAATTGCAGTCTCAGCAACACCTATATCATAGACTAAGAAACTGAGGTATATAGAGATTAAGTATCATACCCCTAATCACGTGGCTAGCGAATTATGGACTTGAGGATCTAAGCCTGGACATTCTGACTCCAGGAAAAATGCTCTTAACCAGAATGCTATGGGACACCTCAAAAATTTAAACACAGGACTCCACCTGCCCAATCATCAATCAAAAATTTAACTGGCTGTTGAAATGGGGTGTGTGTGTGTGTGTGTGTGTGTGTTTGTGTGTGTGTGTGTTGTATATGTGTATAGTCTTTAAAAATCCATTAAATCTATTCCATCATTCTTCCCAACCCCTTCTTAACTATTAGACTTGGTAAAGGGCATGCACACTGCATAAAATCTCTGGTGAGGAGTTTGAAATCAATAAAGAGCCCTGGAAATAATAACAGTAATTTGAAGTCCACTAGGTTAATCCTGAAAAAAAAGAGAAGACCTTGCTGGAAGTTTAGTGATTGGTGACACATATGAAAATTCTAGAAATTATTTTGTTTTGCATCATTTAATAGGGATAGATCCCAGGTGAGGCGTTCCATGTTTTCTTTATTATATTCAATATGTTGGTTCATGCTTCTATGTCTTTTTCCATAAGAGCCCTGAGGGGTTTATTGCTTTATTCTTTTAAGTTCTGGAAGAGTTTCTGTCTCTCTTACCATGACTTGAGTGTGCACTCTTGGTCAAATTGAATGATCACTGGCTATTGGAAGTGGGAGGAAGGGAGTTCCAGATGTGGGAAAGTCACTGGGCCTCAGCTATCTAACCTGCAGAGCTCAGGAAATGAATGGAGATGACTTTGCACACCTGTTTCTATTTCAATAAACTGCGATTCTGAGTGCTTTTACCTTCATTTCTGGAAGGCTAACCTTCTACACATTTTCTCTGACATGCATATCAGAAGTTTGCATCTTTTTGCATTGGGTTTTTAGCATAACATTTTCAGACATATCTTCCTATTGTGGGAACTAGCATTCAGAAGAATAATGATCACATTTTAAACTTTAGACCAGTTTAGAATGCTATCTTTTGTTTTAATAATAATTTTATTGTGTTAAAAAATCACGACATGAAATTTAACATTTCTTTTGTAAATACATGAATTCCAAATTCTGTACCACATTAGAACCATGGGGTTTGAGGAATCAGTCTATGTCCACCCCTTTTTCAGAGGTTTACCCCTTTCCTATCTGACCATTGCCTCTCTTTCTACTCTATCATTCATGTTGGGGCCCTTTTATGTCACTATTTTTGTGCATTTCATAAAAGGGACACCCATCTATAGTCAGTTTTATGTGCTTGGTCCATTTCACTGAGTATTATTGACTCTAAGTGGTTCCATTTTTGTTCAAACTCTTCATATCTGTCTTTCTTTATGGCTGCATAGTATTCCATTGTGTATAGGTACCACATCTCATTTAATCATTTCTCTGTGGAAGGGCAGGTAGATTGCTTCTAAGATTTGGTTATTATGAATTGTGCTGCTATAAACATAGATATGCCTGTGTCTTTTTGGTATGTTGACTTTATTTCTTTTGGGAACATGCCGAATAGAGCAGTAGCTGGATCAAGAGGAATTTCCATTCTCAGCTTTCTGAGGACCCTCGAAACTGCTTTCTGTAATGGTTGTACTATATTGCATTCCCATCAGCAGTAGAGTAGAGTTCTTTCTTTGCTGCACCCTTGCCAACAATTGTTGTTTTTTGAGTTCTTGATTTAGGCCACAGAATGCTATCTTTTGGCCTTTCAAATCAATTTTTCTTAACCTCATTTTCTAACTATTGAGTAAGCTTGGTATCTTGATAGTCAAATAACCTTAAAATGTAGAACATTAACCTACAGCTGCTTCCAGAGGTTGCTTACAGAAATCACTTTGTAGATTAGCAAGTCTTTTAATAGGGACAAAAAGTGAGTGCTGCCCGCTGGTCTGTTGGCGTATGTCCCAGAATTCTGCATAATTTTGCTCTCATATTCTCGATCTGGATCTTTTGTCCCCATTACCTTAATATCTCTTTGTTATTAAAAAAGAAATTCTACATCATGGAAAAGTAAAATAACCAAGTGTCAGAGCAGTATTAGCTTAATGACCTCAGTAATGAGTAATGTCTGTATTAACATCTGTTGAAGACTTACATTTTGTTGGGCACTGTTTTAAATACTTTATATATATCGACTCATTTGATTTTCAATGAGAGATATTATTTGCTTGCAGTTCCTCAAAAAGGCACAGAGAAGTTAAGTATTACAACTTGCTCACTGTTATAGAGCTACTAGTAGTTTTCTTTTACTTTTAGTACTAGGGGTGGGGTGAGATAAGCAGGATCCTTCCATATGATGAGCTGCAACTCTGTAAACTGGGGAGACGACTGAAGAAGGGTTTTGCCAACTCAATTCTAGTTGCTTTAAATCAGCATTTACCTGGGAGAAATGAAAATTACTTCTAATCTTCATAATGGAGACCATATGATACTTTATTCATTCTTTTATTGTAAAAATATTCGTGCATTCTCTGCTGAGTATCCTATGGGCTGCTGGCTTCTTTAGAAGAAAAAAAAAAACACCTGGGTTTCCCAATACAGAAAAAAGTATTATTTCTTTCTCAGATGATTTCTCACAACTGCTTGGAGCATGAACAAAAATAAAACTGCATGGATTTAGGAATACCTAGACAAACATCTCCCTGGCAAGGAGGATGGCCTAGGACCAACAAAGAGAACAGTAGATTCTAAAGAAAGATTTTAAGTCATCAAATGATGTTTTGCAGAGCGTTAGGAGACATGTCCCTGCTGGTGGGAGGAAGGAGCTGATGTATTGGTTGTGGTCTTGTCTGCTAGGAAACTGTATTTCACACTCAGAGGAAAGAGGATCTGTGACCACAGACATCTGAGGGAAGGGGAGAGGTGCATATGAAGAGAAGCCACCTGAGCTTAATAAGTTATGGTTAGGAAACCAGACCCCAGGGACATAATGAGGAAGCGATTGGTAAGGAAGTAAAGAAACTGAGAAGTGGCATGAGCAGCTCAATTTATTTTCAATGATTTAGAAAAAATTATCTTGGCTTTAGAAGGGTGGAGTGGGTAGTATGAACTACCAATAAACAAATACTCAATGGTTAAAACCCAACATGACCAGAAGGAGCACAGATAGCAACCAATACATTGTAACTCTAGTTGAGGTGAGAACACAAGGAAATGCAGTTTCCACAGTTTTCAGTAGACACATGAGGCTGCATGGCCCTGGCTGTGGTGTGACATGGGAGAATGCCTTGAGAAAGTGCAACTTGCACCCGGCTCTCCATGATGAGGGTGATCACTAGTCTTTCCGGATTATTCCTGGCTGATGACGGTACTGATGGCGTCCTGGCCAATTTATTGTTCATTCTTGATTGTCTTTTGAAGAAATATTGTTACTTCATAATTGTATTAACATCAGCCAAGATAGATTTTACTTTCTCTCAGCTTCGATCATTCTCTTATCTAGAAATACAGGGGCCACATGCCCAGTGAGCAGTGTTCTTACGTTGACATGTTGACATGTGGCTAATCTTAAAGAACTCACTTTTGGATGCACTCAACCTAGAAGATTTTCTTTTCAAGAACGGCCATGAAGGGTGTTTGTTCACCATACAAAATGTCCTCAGGTACAACTGGCTATGGGCAGCTAAATCCCTCCGGTCTTGATAGTGATTGAATGTTGGTTCAATGCCCTCCTCATATACCTCATGTTCCTGACAAACTGCCTTCATGCCTTTTTCATTGCTATGACTCAATACCCAGCATCTATAATTTAGGGGAGAAAAGATTTATTTTAGCTCACAGTTTCAGAATATTGCAATCCATTCATAGGTGACCAGCAATGGTAGAAACACATATAGAGTCTTCATAGCTGGAGGAAAGCTTCTCTCTCAGCATAGCAAAGAGAAAGCCAGGTCAAACAGGAAGGAGGAACTAGCTTATACCCTTCTAGGCCCTGTCCCAGTGTTCTGTGCCTTCTAAGTTAAGCTCCTCCAGGCCACACACCTAGCAACGTGCCCATAATTTACAACATGTCCCCCTTTGCCACCAGACCCCACCTTCCAACAGCTTGGTTCCATAACTGCTCCACAACATCCAAATACATGAGGTTTTGGGGGATATTCCAGAAGCAAATCATAACACAAGTGTGTGTGGCCTGTGCTGCAGGCTGCAAGATGTAGGAAGCCACTAGGCTGTAAGTCACGGTGGTGACTGGAATGTGTAGCAGACCCTAGGCAGGAGGACAGGAAATGTGCCTCACGAAGGAGAGGCTGAACAACCCTGCACTGGGGAACATGATAAGCAATTGGAGTGCGCGGCCATTATCATTTATAATATGGCTAACTATGACTATTATTTATTTGTTTCTGATCAGCTCATGGTAGAAAAAATCTATAAAAATCAAGGTCTATAGTAAATAAAAAGTAAGTGACACTTTTTTTTTTTTTAGAAAATTAACTGATCTCAGCCAAAAGGCTAAGGAAGCAGTGGGGTTGTAGGCAGTTAGTGATGCAGGGTCCCACAGAAATGGAGAATTCACTGGAAGGCAGGATTACAGAAAAGGCAGCTGACTACAGTTGATCACTCCCTAGAACTTAGTCAAAGGACAATGGAGAGAAAGATCTTTAAAGGGGAAGTATCCAAGTGTGGGTTCTAGCAATGGGTTTAAGGGTGGAGAACCTAGCAACCAGTCTTAGCAACCGAGCTGCTTAGCATAGAATAGCTCCTTACCCAATTACACAATAAAAACCCCTAGACACTGAGCCACATGGGCAAACCACATTTCTAGGTCCCCATTCTGACCAGCAGAAGCTTTATCTCTTATCTTTCTTTCCTCTTTTGTAAGTCTCCCAATAGAGCCTTTGCTTCACAACCTGAAAAATAAAATTAAAATTAAAAAAGAAAGTTAACAGTGAAACATACTTGCTCAAAAAATGTTAGTCAACAGTTCCCACCCACCTTGGGACCTCGATGATGCCATTGACCGCATGAGAACAGCTCAAAGCTCCCGAAGAATCATCAGCATCTTCCTCAAAAAGTAATAGTTGTTTTAAGGAGGCTGCGCGGACTCAGCACCTGCAGTCCCAAAAGATGCTTTCACCCATCATTAATTGATCATGACTTTTCATTTGGATCAAATAAATAGTCTTTCAAATTAATTTTGTTTATTTTCTAGTCCAAATTTTATTTTCACTGATAGAAAGTGAAATGATGGATATACATGTCATCATGCCACTGGCAGAAGCATTTTTATAAGCAGTTAAATGAAGATTGATTCATGCCAACATCATTAGAAGTCAGCTAAGCCCAGTGGTGATTATGTTTTTGCATCCGTTTCATGGAATCAGAATAAAGTTTTCACAAGTTCAGTCTGTTCAAGGGAAAATTACATTGCACAGTATTGTGTAGTCATTAAACACATTTCACATTAGAGATAAAATTACTTATTTTTATGGTGATGATTTCAACTATAAATTTTGATGGGGCCAAGTAGTGTGGCAAAACAATGTTTTTACTGTATAATTATGCTAAGAAAAGTATGGGAAGAAGAAATGTATTGCTCATAAATATATAGTAATTGTCAAGCAAGCATAATTTATAACTTCATCCAACAAGATGCACAGATTTTATTAAATAATTAAAATAAAAGCTGTAGCTATTGAGGTTTACCACTATACATTATTACAGTTGTAGAAATTGATCTATAAAGTTTATGTGATGAAACTTTTTGTATTTTTTAAAATGACTGCCTGTTCTCTCTGCCATGAGCTATGAGCCAGAGCTTTCTTAACACTTGAGCTTTTGAATATTGGTGTTCCAAAGTGGCATTGAGACTTTTACAAATGGCTCTGATAAATTTTGGTGGTATTTTGATCACAATCAACTAAAAGTTTTAATTAGTGCAGTCAAAGGATGAACTGTAATTTTGAGAACACAGCTTGCACCTAGGAAAACGTAGAACACTTCTCTATGAAGTACATGGGAAGAAGAGAGCAAATTAAACAATGACAACCTGGACTATTTTTAAATTTTGATTATTCTATTTTCACCTTGGAATACATTGAGTTGTAGAAGGAATTTTTAATGAAGCTTTTATTGTAATTTAAAAATTATGCTCCATATTGAAAGAAAGTCTGGCTTTGTGGCCTCTACATTTGGTTAAACCTTGAAAATAGTCACAAATACAGACAAAGTAGTCAATGGTTTCTTCTTGTAGAAGTACTTAATAAAGACATGACGGTAAGTAACGATTCTCCTAGAAATACTTAAGCTGAAATGTATTGATACATACAATACACAGCTCTTCATTTAAGGACGAAGCATCGTGCCTTGCTTAGTGCTGAGTAGTTACTTTGAAAAGACCATGCAGTATTAAGGGCTCAGTGTTGGTCTGTTCCTGACAGTTTGAGGATCAGGAGGGACAGCAGCCCAACAGAGTGCATTGAAGAGAAGCTGGTGCTGTTGGACACATGATTTTCACGGAGCTAGTCCTGAGTGACTGACCAAGAGACCCCAAACAGGCTATTTCTCTCCTCTGACTACTGAAAATTGCCTCTTCCATGAATGTCCCTGGCAGACATGCGTGTTCCTGGCGGGCATGAATGTGGGCTATCAACATCTCCGTGCTCCATGCTCATTCTGAGCCACCTCGGTATCCCTACTTCAGATTTCTTTGTCACTTGTTCTTCCCAAATCTTTGAGCAAGCAATCAAATCAGTAGGTGTTGCTACGAGTCATTACAGATTTGTATCCAAGGCCATTTCTCCTTCCAGATGAAAAGGACCAGGAAAAGTACCACTCAAGGTGGTTTTGCTCACTGGAATGATTTCCTTTCATCACTGCCGTTCGGAGCTGCCTTGGAGCTGCCCCCGGGGGCTATAGGCGCTGCTTTCTGGCGCCATGCTGACTCATCTTTAGCCCAGACCCGTGCTTCGTCTTCTCGTGATAGTTGGATGTAGTGGACTTCCTGCCAAGCCACAGGGGTGGGTGGAGGCGAGGTGCAGGAGGATCTGCAACCGTAGCAGTCACAACGAGCAGCTGATTTTGTCTGTATTTTCTGGAATTTCTTGGGTCTGGCTTCCTATACATGCCTTCCAATTTGCAACTGAATGTTACTGTGAATGTCTAGTCTGTTAGTTCTGCAGACTTGAACCAGGATGAACGGTGGGGTACAGTCAGCTCAGTATCCTTTGGTGAAGTACAAGTCCTCTCTCAGGGCCCAGGAGCCAGGCATGGCCTGCTCTCAATATAAGGATTATTAATTGTGTGGATTTCATAAAAGGGACACCCATCTATAGTCAGTCTTTTATGTTTGGTCCATTTCACTAAGCATTATTGATTCAAGGTGACCCCATTTGCATTCAAAAGTTTCATATCTGTCTTTCCTTATGGCTGCATAATATTTCATTGTGTATAGGTGCATCTTCTAAGTTGGAATTCATGCATGAACTATATATATATATATATATATATATATATATATATATATATATATATGTATATATATAATTAGACAAGAAGATAGCTAATATTGCATACATAATACTATTAAATTCTTGAATCATGTAACCCTCAATGTATTAAAGTCTGAGATTCATTTGAAAACAATTTGATTATTGTGAAATTTTTGAATTGTATGCTTTTAAGTCATTGCTGCCTCCTCCATGCTCAATGTTGTTCAAATTAAAACTTTCAAATTTAAAGCAAATTTTAAATAGAAAAAAAGATAGATATTAGTTGCCAGGATGTCTTTGGGATCTCTGGGCCTCCACAGATAACTTCCACGCCATTGCATCTGCTGGTGGTGAGATTTAAATGACAGAGCAAGTTGAGCCACAGCCTGAATCTCCTGGAGAAGATTTTCTTGATTTCTCCTCCTCTCCTTCTCCTTATGGGTCTGTGCGTTCCCTGGGAAAAGAAGTATACAGCAGCCACCAATGCGTGGTGCATCTTGCCTCCCTGCACAGAGGAGACCATTAAGCACCACACTTCCTTCTTGTAGTGATTCAAAGCGCAACAGTTTGGCTCTTACTTTAGAGAGAAATCTCACATTCTCACTTCACGGGACCCCTAGAAACTTCAATATGGCAAGCTCCTATCAAAATTCATACAAACTACCTGCTGATTTATGGCAGGCCTAAGTGTTCTTGGTCGTATAAGGTGCCTAATATGACTTGCTTTCCCTGGCCAACTAGCATGGTGTCATCAATATATCAATGATAGGACAGCATAATCCTATAAGGAACTGTAAGGATTACCATTATTGTCATCAGATTATATGTGTGGTAGTCTATAGTTATTGTCCACAGCCCATCTGACATTTGTTCTAGCTAAAATACAAATGTGACAGGAGTTGCCATCCCTCTCTCTTTCCAGTCTTCAGTGGAGGACTAGTGTCTGCAGTCCCTCCAGAGCAGAGATCTGCCTGTTCTTTTGTATCTTGGCTGAGAGTGGGTGCTGGGGAAGGGAGGATATTTCCTGGAATTTCTACCTGATTCTTCTTCCACCCCCCCTCCCCCCCATTTTATTGCTATGTACAAGTGCAGAATTTAAGGTTTACAATGCAGTTGAGCATTTTGTGCACATACATTTCTTGTCGAAGTGACAAGGGCTTTCCCGCTCTCCTTTTGTCCCCCCCTACTCTCCCTTCCCTCCCTTTACCACCCCCTCCACCCGTCCCCCTCTTTCACTTTGTCTTTTGTTTAAAGTTCCACGAGATAATTGTGGTCTGGGTCTCTCATATCAGAGAGACCATCCGATGTTTCACCTTCTGCTTCTGACTCACTTCACTAAGCATGATATTCTCAAGTTTCTTCCATTTGCCTGTGAAAAACCTCCATGCTGTTGGACCTTACAGATGCATAGTATTCCATTGTGTATAAGTACCACAGTTTGTGTATCCACTGGTCTGTTGATGGGTATTTTGGTGACTTCCATATTCTAGCTATTGTTAGTTGTGCTGCTATGAACATGGGTATACATATATCTCTGTTGTATGTTGTTTTGGCCTCTTTTGGATATATTCCCAGGAGGGGTGTCACCGGATCAAAGGGAATATTTATTTCTAGTCTTTTGAGAGCTCTCCATACTGCTTTCCAAAGTGGTCAAATTAATTTACACTCCCACCAGCCGTGCAGGAGGGTTCCTTTCTCCCCACAGCCTCACCAACATTGATTGCTATTTGATTTGTTGATATAAGCCATTCTCTCTGGAGTGAGATGGTATCTTAGCATTGTTTTGATTTGTATTTCTCTTATGGCTAGAGATGTTGACCATCTTTTCATGTATCTATTGGTCATTTGAACTTCGTGAGTGAAGTGCCTCTTCATTTCATTTGCCCATTTTTCAATAGGATCCTTTATTTTGGTGGGCTTAATTTTCTTTAGCTCCCTATGTATTCTAGTTATGAGTTTCTTATCTGAGGTGTTGGCGGTGAATATTTTTTCCCAGTCTGTTGGTTCTTTATTTACAATGTTGACAGTTTCCTTTGCTGTGCAGAAACTTGAAACAACAATTCTTAAATTCGTATGGAAACAAGAGAGACCACTAATAGCCAAAGCAATCCTGAGCAACAAGACCAAAGCAGGAGGCATTACAATCCCAGACATCAGGCTGTACTATAAAGCCATAGTTGTAAAAACAATTTGGTACTGGCATAAAAATAGACAGATAGACCAGTGGGACAGAATCGAGGATGCAGAAACAAACCCAAATACCCTCAACTACTGAATTTTCGACAAAGGGGCCAAATGCATACAATGAAAAAAGGACAGCCTGTTCAACAAATGGTGCTGGGAAAACTGGACATCCACTTGCAGAAGAATGAATCTAGTTACACACCTATCACCATGCACCAAAATCAAATCAAAATGGATTAAAGACCTAAACATTAAAAATGAAACACTAAACCTTCTGGAAGACAAAGCAGGCAAATTTCTAAAAGACATAGGGGTAGGCAAAGATTTTCTTGACAAGACACCAAGAGCAAAAGAAATTGTCCCCATTATCAACAAATGGGATCTTGTCAAATTACCTGATTCTTCTTGAACACACTAGCTTTCACACCTCAGATTTGAAAACTAGGGTTTGTTAGTGGCTTTGCTAAACTTATTTCTATTCCCACAGTAAAATGCCTCTAGGTCTAGGGATAGAGCCACAAGAAAGGCCCACAGTTGCACTGGACCTACATCTCCTAACACTAACTTTCCTGAGGCCCTGCTCTCAGTGGCAGGACTTGGGTTTCTATGAGGTCTATATATATATACATCCTGCGGAATCTGAACAAGTGTCTTTGGAAGCACCAATGTCAATTTCTTGACTCTGGTAGTGTGCTGTGTTGTGGAAGACATTAACCTCAGGGGAAAGAGAGAGTGTGTAGTTCCCTGTACATTCTTCTGTAACCTCTTATGAATCTATGATTATTCCAAAATAAAAATTTTGAAAGTATATATAAACATACTTACTGTGTTAGGTTAAGAAATATATGAAAAATGCACCCAGTGCAATGCCTAGAACAGAGGGACTCCTGTTCATGCAAACCACAGGTCCATCTACACACCTACATACTTAAAATGCTTAGTTTCCTACCAGCAAGGCCTGAGCTTTGAGCTGTTTGTCTATCAGATATATTGATAATACACACGTCTCACTGTGTTTTTATTTCCCTTTTGATCCTGGACACCACTAATAATACAGCTGGTGGAGATAAAACTCACAATTTTGGCCCCTCACTGGATGAGGTCTCTAGCTACCCTTAAATGTGTGAGTGGCCGTCATCCACCTCTGCAGTGCCTGCACGTATGAGGTGCCTCGACACAGGTGCACCATTGATAACAGAGGTTGGTGGTGGTGTGGGGGGAACAGCAGGAAGAGCAGTATCTAAAAACAGAGCGTCCTGAGATGAGGATCCTGGGAAGAAGGCTGAGGGATGACTGGAAACGTCCCGTGGTCTTACATCAAGGAACTCTGACTCTGGCTCCTCTGCAGACAAGTCTGTCATGAGAAGTGGGGCTCTTATCGTCCTCCTAATGCTTGTTCATGAGCTTGGGCATGATGTCTAAATATGTAATTAAAGTTCATCTTTTTGCCATTACCTTATTCATTATAGTGATTTTCTGGTTGCTTTTATGGATCGTTGTAAAGCTGATTTTGAATAAAATACGTCTCCTCACTTTTTTCATCTTAAATTTTAAGAGTGCCTATATTCTTTGGTTGCTAAGTAACATGCCTATAATGTGTTATCACAGTTCTATCCGGTTCTGTCTGAATACTTCCAGTAATCACCTAGGAGATTGCTTTAATCGTATATCATTTTAAATGAGAAGAAATGACTAATTCTAGGCTATGTGGCAGGAAAACGA